>VDFB02252616.1:235780690-235945160 GCA_007258455.2 Sequoia sempervirens
TATGATTTAGCTAATAATTCTAAGTAGGGTTTATTTGAGGATCTACTAAAACACTAGAACTCATAGGTACTGAATTTGTACCAAGATTATTTTTTGAGGTAGAAGGATTTTTGTTTCCTTGGGAGACACTTGCCATATTACTTGTATTAGGAAAAATTTGTGATGTAACATTGGTTGAGGGTTACTCCAGGTATTCACATGAGAATTTTTTATAGGAACATTTATCTAATTGCTACTTCCAACTTGGTTGTGAGATAATGGTATAGTAGTGCTATTATTATGACATGATTTTTTTGTACTTTTAATTCTCATTTTCATTTCATCTCTTTTTATCACAACTTCTCTACTTATTTCTTCTTCTAGCTTGTTAAACTCTAATTGAAGGTAATGTTGATTTCTTTTAACATTTCATCCTTAGTTTGAAGTGAATTTTCAATAATAGGGGCTTGTGAAGTATCTTGAGGCCTACCATTTGTAGATTAGGCTCAGTAGTTGCAATTGAATTTTTATAGGAAAAAATGATGAGCTTTTTGGGTTGTAACCTTTTCATAAAATTGTTCTATTATATAATTTACAATAGGGGCTTTTGGATTCAAAACACCATGTCTAAGCTCAAACTCTCTTTGTATTTGTTCTATTTCTTGTTCAATTCTTTCAAAAAAGGTTTGATTTTGTTCATGTGTTGCATCTCTTACTAGTGAATTATTAGAACTATCATTACCACTTTCATAAACAAAAGGATTTCCAAAGGTAGGGTTAGAATTAATTGCATCTCTTACTTTACATGTTCACTTCCTGTGTGGTAGCTCTATTTCAATCCTCTTTATAGGGTTATCTTTTTATAGAGATCTCCTGTCATCCATGATAATGATACCCTTCTGAGATATTTTATTTTTTTGTTTGTATTCAGACTTTTTAATATGTATTAGATTATCCGATTCGCCACCAAAATTAATGGGGATAGTAATTTATTTTGGGTATTTTGACAAGACCACAAACTTGACAACCTTATTTAAATTAGTTTCAATAGAAAACTTTGAAATAAAACCTTTTTGAATCAATTCTCCAAGATATAGACTAATAGACATAATAAGTAAATGACAACTCTTAATTTTTAGGGTAACTAAGGTATGCAATGTAACTCAAAATTAAAATTTATCCTTAGTGGATTCACCATCTATTAGTGCTTCAACTAATTATCTAGGTTTCTCTAAGGGTTAGCTATATCTCATACTCAAAAACCCTAGGTCAATGGCCAATGAATGTGAGATAGATTTTATAATTGTCTCCTCTATAATTTAGGCTCTACAAAACCAAGGTGGGTTCTCGTATAATGTCATTTAATCATATAGCAGTACTTATAATGATGCTTAAATAGATTTTTCACACTATTTTTATAGAAGGTGAGACTAATTGGCTAAATCATCTTCAAAACCCTCTATTTGTTCTATATTTCTTGATAGTGTGGATTGAGCATAAAACAATAAATTGTAATATTAGTAATTTTATTTTTTTGTGTGTTTGATTCTACTTAGAGGTGTTGGCACAATAGTGTGTCTCACTTTTGGGACCTGCTGAATTTTTCCTGAAATCATTTTTTTAGAAAAACTAATGATATAAGCCTTGAGAGGTTCCACATAAAGGGTTTTAATTGAAGATGGATAGATAAGACCCCGTTAGATCAAACCCCCTGGATAGAACCCCTATAGCTTATTAAATCATATCCACAATGGAGTCTCCTTTGCACCCATCAAAATGCTATTAAAAAACTATTTCTTTAACTTTTGATAGATTAAATAACATCATTTAGAAATTATATTTTGCAAGATTGTAGCCCTCTAATGAATCTTTTCAACAAGTATAGTTTTGATATTTTTTCATTCTATCATGTATTTAATATTCAATTTTTACTAAAGATAGGTTTTCTCTGAACATCAAGCTCTTCATTTTGTAGAGGTGGAAAAATAGTAAACCATTGTAAAAGAATTCAAAAAATACCCTTCCCTAGGTATTGATCTCCTTGTTTCACCATAAAAAAAGGGATTTTGATATATACACAATAAGTTAGGTTGGACGAAACACATGTATTTCCAAATTATAGTTATAGTGACTTCAAAAATTAATTAAAAAATAAATATGTAACAAATAATTATGAAAAATATTCCTTCCCTAGATATTGATGTTGAGAATCTATATTTAAAAACTTAGAATCTTATCGTTTATAGAGAAAAGTTATGTTGGATAACACAAATGTTACTTTCTAAAAATGTTTTTTGTTTAAAACTAGTTATTAAAGGAGACGTTGAAAGATTCGTGATTTATTTTAGAATTAAAAAAAAAAGATTTAGAATCTATACAAAAATTGCCACAAATCACTAGTTCACATCTTAGGTAAAAGGTGAGACACGGTATTGTGATTTCACCCTTAGTTTTAAGCTCTATGAATCATTTTGGTTAGTTCCTTATCCATTGCAGAATCAAGAAATGAAGTGAAAATAACCTACACCATATTTACTCTATGGCTTCTTATAAAATCATTGCATTAGAATGAGAAACCAACAAATAGACAATACTATTACTCTACTTACAAATCGCTACTATAATAACATAATATTTAGTAAATAAACTAAAAGAAAATTTAATCCATTCCTTGAATAAAAGCTAATAATTCAGACATTCATAACAACAAATGTGATATGAGAATCATGAACAATATTTGGTTATATTTATTCAAGAGAGGATGTGTTACAATATGGAGATAGTAATAGATTGATATTAAAATTTGAGAAAATAAAATCTATGTTTGAGCCATCTATTGTTATTATAGAGAAAAATTAGGATATTTCTTCTCTAAACTTTAGAGGACTTAACTGTACAAAACCCTAATTCTATACAAAGACTATAAAACTAAGGACTCAAGAATGAGGATTCAAAATCCTTTAAATGAGGCTCAAAATTCCCCTTTATAGATACAAGGGAAGAAATATCCTTTCCAAAGATAAAATATTAGGTGGTGTCATTAATTACAAAGAACAAAACATAATTACAAAAGTAGGAACCACTTCAAAAAGTTGTTGGAGATATTTTGGAGCATTTATATTGGCATATGGGGGTGATCTCTTCAAAATTTCTCCTTGATGATGATAGGACACCTCTAACCTTTATTATTGACAAGCCCATGTACCAGTTAATCCTAGTTGGTGGAGACCGATTGAAATACAACTCAACTTGCTACAATATCTTTCTCTTTGTCTTCACCCTATCCTACTGATGTGTCTATCCTATGTGGAAAAAATTGGTTTTCCCTCTCCATATGTGTGTTTTAGTCATTACCAATAAAAAATTGCACCATATCAGGAAAACCTAGTGAATTGAATTCCAATTTGGAGAGTGAATCCATGCTAAGGGTTAGTTGATCTAAATCAACCTCTCCTTCCTTATTTATTTCACTATATATGGGAGTGAGGATGTCTAAAAATTTGGATTTCCACTCCCTGCAAGGTCTTATTTCACCCTCCTCACTCAAAATTGGAGGCATGTAAAAATCCTCAAAACCCTCAAAGATACTTAGTTCCCTTCTCATAAGGTCTCTATACCTATTGTGATGATTAACTATATCATCCAACAATTTTGACTCTTAGATACCAAACCATAATAAAAATTGGGATTCTTTGTAATAATTCTTAGTAAAGAAATCCCATAGGAAAAACTAAATTGCATGCATCTTATTCTTATTCTCACTTGAGTACAGCTTGTATATGCATTTTTAAAATGTTGTAACTATCCCAAACTTTTTCTACTTGAGAAAGAATATTTGAGAACATGTATCACAAAATGTTGTCAATAAAATTTGAAACTTTCTTCGCAACCCCTTCCTTGGCTACTCTAGCATTTGCCTTGCTCTTCTTGATCTCTTCCTTTAAATTTTTTATCTCATGATCAAATAATTTTTCTCCTATGACCTATGAGCTTCACTTATTTGTTGTGAAGGGGTAAATAACCCTATTACTATTATTAGTTACTATTGCAACTTCTCATTTATTTGATTGTCCTTGTCCAAATTTTCTTGTAAATTTTTTACTATTGCCTCAGTAAATAGGGTTGTATTCACTGTGAGGGTTGCTACTTGGATGAAACTTGTATCCCCAACTCTCCTCACTATGAAGCTTTTAGTAATTCCACTAGGATCATTTATTAATTGGGGTTTGTTTGTTTCAGGGAAGATAGAAAAAATTGTTAAGGTCTCATGGCCTAGGTGAAAACCTGATCCAAAGAATAAGGCCTCACCCTGTTCTTCTAAATTTAGTATTGGATCATCACCCCCTACCTTCTAATGGCATAAAATGCAATTGTAGATGACATATACCACCTAGGAAGTAGTAGGTGTAATTCCCCACCAAGGAACCCTAGAGGACAACACAAAACATGACAAAATAACAGAACAATTTTTTTTTTTAAATAAAATAATAGTGGAATGCATAACTTAACATAACATATAAGCTAAACCTAAGTCCTCTATGGTTCCATGACTATGCTAATAACATATCTATTATTCAAGAGCTAGAATCATTTCATTAACTATAAAAAATATCACGATTCATCTAACAAGAAAGTTCATTCTAAACCACCACATTAAATGAATCTACATTATGTATTTCCATAACATGACACCAAATGAACAACATTAAAGGTAATTTATAACTAACTCACAAATATATATACAAATTCCATTACTTGAGAATAAATTTTAATTTTTTACATCATTACATTATTTACAATAATGCTTCCCTGAATACAATTGGGAAGAATAGATCTGATTATAATAAATGGTACAACTTAGATACAAGTCCAAAACATATACATGAAAGACTGTCTTCTCGAACTGGAACATGAACTGGAATCTACTACACAAGGTACAACCTCCATGCACATGAACAAGCAGCAAGGAAACCTAATGGAGGATAAAGCACCAACCTCCCGACCATGTGGAACCATAAGGTCCACCCCTTATGCTAGGAGATAACACAAGTTCCCACTACAAACAAATATTCAAGAAGATGAAAGGCTAACATCTACCGAGGCTATACATGACTACAATACTGAAACAACATGAACATCACACATAACACATACATCACTTACAATATTGACTCCACTTCCAGAGGCACACATACAAGAGAAAGAAAACAACAACTAGAGAATGCTAGATTGCAATAGGGAAGAGTGTCATCGCATGGTCCTGGCATGGGTTGTCCTAATAGTCTCTCACTAGATGTTGACCCCCATCTATGGTTGTCCTAGTAAACCTATAACTAGGTCCTGACCCCATAGGGTGAATACATAATGTAGATTCATTTAATGTGGTGGTTTAAAATGAACTTGCTTATTAGATGAATCGTGATATTTTTTATAGTTAACAAAATGATTCTAGCTCTTGAATAATATATATGTTATTAGCGTAGTCATGGAACCTTAGAGGACTTAGGTTTAGCTTATATGTTATGTTAAGTTATACATTCCATTGTTATTTATTTATTTTTTTAAAAATTGTTTCATTATTTTGTCATGTTTTGTGTTTTCATTTGGGGTTCCTTGGTGGGGTGTTATAGGAGACAACTTGCATTTCTAACCAATTATTTACCTCTTTAAGGAGTCATGGTTTCCATTTATTATTTCACCTTTCTCCAAAATTCCTCTATGATTTCTTTCTTTTCTTTCTTAGAGAGGTTTCTATTTGAAACCCTTTGTTGTAGATCCTATCCTTTATTCTTAAGGACAAAGTACTTAAATTCCTTTGTTGTTATAAATTGATCATCTTGTAATAATTCTCTACAATCTTGTGTCCTAACATCATCAAAAAAATTTCCCCCATTTTAAAATTGATGACCAATTTGTCATTAGTGGGTCTTTCAATAAGGACCCTTAGCAGAGGGTGCATTGCTTCAACAATACTAGCATCACCATCAAATTCATTTGGATCAACAGGATAATCCAGTAAAGGGTTAGATGAAGGGTCAATTTTCTATAGGGGAGTGACCTATTGCAGACTTGGTGAAACACTTTCCCTTGATGTAGAAGGACTAGGGGTGCTTGATGTAGAGGGAACATTTTTTAGAAACTACTTTTCATTGTCCAACATAGTCATCATCCTGACTATGGGGTCTTTGATCTACAAAAATGATCCTCCAAAGGATGGATCTACCCTTTTCCTCTCATTTTCTATAATTTTGATCTTCAACCATAAGGCTCTTCTCTGTGTAGCCTAGCTTTCTATGGTGTTCTTGATAAGGTCTTCCACACTATCAAATCCATGTGGATAAGGTGATAGCTTGAAAGTTGTTCTCTTCTCATGCATGAACTACTCTAGATCACACCTTCTCATCTTATCCACCATTTTACAAGGAAATAATTTTCCATACAATAGCTTCGTGCCCTCCCTTGATGATATTGAAAATCCAAAGAACACTAATGTAGCTAGGAGAAGGGAATGATTCTTTTTATTATTGAAATGCATATTGTTAGACTTATTTAAGTGCCACATGATCTCCATGTAGGAAATCTTATCCAACACAATTTTGGATAGCACATGAGGTGTTATTGGATACCCATGATACACCCTTATTATTATAGAATTAGTATAAAATAAGCAATCATCCTAGTTATGATTGATCCCCTTCTTTGGAGTGAGGTTTGTTGGCCTCGAGAATCTCCTTAATTCCTCTTACAAACCCCACTCTACTAGAAAAACTAGGTTTCTTAGAACTATCTTGAAAAATAATTCCTCAAAGATTGAGTAGTTGGCCTTGTCACAATCCTTGTCCTAGATATAAGTCCATTCCTAGACTAGAAGTATCCTTTTATGCTCATCCATGGGTTTTTTTGTTATAAGGGGGACTAGACCTGTACTCCACTATAAAAAATGATGTGTCATACTAATGAATACCACTTAAAATAAGCTTTTTTCTTTTTTTTTTCTTGAGTGAACTTAAAGACTTGTGTAATTATTCTACAACATAACTGATATAGTCATATGGCTTTTTGACATCACTACTCTTAATGTCCACAAATGGTACCATTAAGTTTTCAAGCATCTAAATTTTATTTTCCAACCCCAAGACTTAACATAGTGAGAAATATCTTTATAAAATAATCTTCAAAAATTCATAACCAAAAGGCTCCTAATCACCCTTTGGAAAATCTCTACAATTATCTGTTAGGCCCTCTAGGCCTAAAAAAAGGTAGCCACTTCACTCTATAGCTATTATAGTTCCTCTGATATTCTCTAGTGAGGGCACCCAAAACAATTGGTAACTATGAGTTAGGGTTTTGATTAAAAAACCTAAAAATGTGGTCTCTACCAAGGGGTAAGAGACTTCTTCCATCTACCTTGTACAATGTCCTTTTATCAGGGTTTCATTCCCAAGCAATTGACCTAGTAAAATCCACATTGATACAATCATTGGGAACAACTATTTTTCCCAATCTTTGGTTTTAAATATTACAAACAGGCCTATCTAGTAGGTCCTTTTTTGTGAGAATGTTTAAATAATGCATACCCCTAATCTAGAATTATGAGGTCTCTATAGTTCTCATTCTTGTCAAATACCCTATCTGCTAGAATTCCCTACCACTAGGCCATTCTCAACCTCTTTTATGATCAAGGATGCCACATGATGATATCCTCATCCAACCCCTATTTGTAACTCTTCAATGTTTAATACATTATCTCAGTTTAGGTTTTTACAACAATAAGTAGGGCTTCTTCAAATTTTGCACTTCCTAAATACTTCTAAAACATTTGACAACATTTACCCCCCACAAACCCTAATTTTCCTTTTATGCACTAGATTTTGAGAAATTCACACCTTTCCACCATTAAATTCAAAGAGATATAGTCTGGAGTACTTGTTTGAAATTGCAGTATGCCCTAAATTCATTGAGAAAACCCTCATTTGCCTAGGAAATTTACATCAATTCACTCCGGTACTTAGCTTTTGTGATTTAAATGATGAAGAATGAAGAAATTAAGCCAACATCTTTGAAAAAATGGTAGATACAAATCCCATATGCCATCAACGTCCTCACATGCTTGAATACATGAATAGTGGTAGTCCTCACATGCTTGAATACATGAATAGTGGTATTCATTCATTGTGTTTGAATATGGATCCTTGATCTCAAAGATCAACAATGATTGTGAAAATTCAAAATTTTCTTCGTGAAATGAAAACCCTCTTTTTTCATTATATGGACATGTGCCACCATTTCGATGGCTCACAGTAGGAGAAGATGATAAAATTAAAGTTTCATTGATAGTAGAATTATTTGTAAAACAACAAGGTGAAGACACATGGTGGAGTTCCATGAGTTCAAGGAAGCAACAAATTGCTTTACCATCATCCCAAAAATTCTTTAGCTTTTGTAAAAATAATAAACATGTGCTCTTAATACATGACAACTTTTCACTAACTTACAAGAGTAGATGTGTTAGATAAAATGGCTTTGTGAAGCTAAGGGCCTTTATGATACATAAGGGTTTGAAATCACATTCCTTAAAAACAACTTAAGGCTAATAGGAACAGATGGGCCAACCATGAATGATAGAAAGGGTCCTTAAGAAAGAAAATAAAATATTAGCAATAAAGTATACCCTTAAATTTTATTTATTTATTTTAGACTGCAAGAATCAGTCGAGTATCTATCCCCCTTTAAACTATAATGCACCTGGTAAAAAATTTCACATGGCCAGTGGTGCTGGCTTGACACACCCTCCAGTACCATGAGGATGATGAGTGTTGATGGTAAAAAGTAACACAACAACATTAAACATAATATTTCTACTCTATTTCTCCTAAAAAAGAAAAATGATCTAAAACCACCTATCTTCCAAGGTCTCTGTAGTTGGTTCTCAACTGTGTTGTTATCATTTAGTGGTCCATGTGATCGTAATATTCAAGGGGAATATTGGTAAATGGGTACAAACTACAACAAAGCAATTTAACATTGAGGGTTTTAAATAAATAGTAAAATATCAAGCAAGGCTTAGGACAACAAAACATGAACAAATATTCCTTTTAATTTAGACACGCAATTCCTATAATGAGCACTTTCCCTAATTAGCTAAAACTGTAGAACAACACCATTCATGAAACAATTCATACAATCACATTCATTCTCAGTGCAGATTTAAAACATACAACCATTCATCATCACTTTTTTTTTAGAATCAATTTTAATTGTAGAATACCATAAGCTCATTACCATAATTAACAGATCAATAAATATTAAGAAACCTCATCCAAAGATAATGTAATAAATGGTTTAAACTCAAAATATTCTATTTATTTTCATCAAATCAGAAAAATTTATGCACAACAAAATGCACTAGCATACGAATAACCATTATTTATCAACATTATCATTAAAATTAACAACTTCTATAATAAAACTACTTGCATTAAAACTATAAAAATTATCCAAGTATCTTGCATAAAGCTATAAACTAAAAAATGTATCTAGTTTCTAGGTAGCCAATCTAACTTCAATCATTCAACCTTTATAATGAGGAGATAATTCTAAATTATAGACAAAATTAGCATCAATCTCTCCTATCAAAAATAAAGATCCACAAATTTGGGCCTAGATCCACAATTATAGGGACACCCAATTAAGTTGATGTGTTGTCTCTATTGAAACTAATGGAGTTGAAAAGTACGCATTATGTCTATTTAGTCCAAAAATATGACTAGTAGTTTGAGCTTTGTCCACAATTAATCATCACACCCAATCTCTAGCTCATCAAAATAGATCTGGAGTTGTCCATCTATCTCAAAACTGACCTAAAGGTGTTGTTGTTCATAAAGCATCTAAATTGTTTGACACATTTAACTTCATCATTTAAAAAAAAAAGAATGTTCTCATTTACCTTTTACCAGTTTCCTTTGAGAATCCATGGAATTCATCATAGTTTACAAAGAATTCATTTATTACCCTTTCATTAGGTCCATCAATCCAATCTACCTTAAATTTTTCTCTTTCGAGCTCTATGGTAGCTATAGCAACTATTTCTCACACTTGACTAACATCTTTTACAACCCATCGAGTTTTGAACCTTATGTTCATTAGTCTATCCAAGAGAGTCCCTTTAGGCCCACCACCCTCATTAAGTAATAGCTCTAATCATTTATCCCAACTATCATTGATTTCTTGCAATGAACTCCATTGTCCACCCTGAGGATAATCTTCATCAATAAGTTGTGTAAGAATTTCCTTGAATACACTTGTATACTGCCCTATGTCATATTCAGCTCTTAGGAGGATTGTTCGATGCTCAATAAGGACTTCAAATTTATAGGTAGTGATTTTGATGGCCTTATTAAGATACTCAAGGTCTTCTTCACCTAGAATCCCTGATTGGATCAACATATCTCCTGGTGTTCTATCAATGGTTTTCAAACCCTTCAGATACTTTTTGTACATCTATTCTTCTCCCCACCATTCTTTAGTTTTTTCCTCAATTTCACCAAGAATAGTAAGAGATTCATCATATTGCTTGTATCCTTCCTCCATAATTTCCCCAGTCTCTTTCTTAAAATCATCAAACTAGTTATCAAACTAGTTGGCCTTTTGTTTCATGACATTCAACCCATCCACCTCTTTGTGGCTTATTAGAATAGGGATTTCCAATGGTTTTATCTACTTAGGAGTGGACATAATTAACTCTTTCAAAAAATCCTTCATCTTCCCAACCTGAGCCTTAATCTCATCCTTTGCTTGCTTATCCTTGATCAACCATGAATTGGTGGTGGTGGCAACAATATCAATCAGATTTATCTATTAGTTTCTTGTTTATTTACCCAAATTGATAGTGCTTATCTGATATTCTATAGCTTGTAATTCCCTGTCATCTTTATCAGCTATTGGGGTGGCAATTTCTACTATCAAATCCCCATCATTAGTCAAATTTGTAGAATGAATAGAAAAAGGTTTATTCTTTGGTTTTACCTTGACAATCTCCTTTACCATTTCATCCCACACCATCGTCTAAGCTTGAACTTGTCTCTTTTCCAAATTTAGCTTGAGCCAAGTGGGAGTAGTTGGTTGAGTAATTATCTATTGGGTACCAAGAGTTGTTGATGAAAGAGGTGTAAAAGAAGCTACCTCCATGGTATGCTTAGAAGAAATCCTTTGTAGTTCATCCTACTCTTTCTACAACCTTTCTTGCTTCATTCTTTCATCCTAAGCTCTTATTTCTTCTATCTTTTTCATTTCATCTTCTTTTTGTACAGCTTCCCTTTTTTGAGCTAACTCTTCATCCTTCTTTCTTTGTTCTTCTTCCTCAACAACTAACTCTTCAACAGCTAATCTCTAAGCACTTTCCATTATTTATTTCTACTCATGCTCAGTCAAAACATCATTTATTATGGCTTCACCCCATAAGCTTCCTTCCTCCAACCCAACCTCCTCTTCTCCAAGTTCTTCCTCAACCTTCTCTGGATATTCTTCCCATTTTTCTCTTTCTTCATGAAGTAGATTTTCCTTATATTTTGAAAGTGAAGGGGAATCTGTTACATTAATCATAGGAGGTCCTCCAACAACCATTGTTTCTGAAATTGAAGGTGCAGTAGGAATGATATCCTTGGTTTGTAGAGGGACAACATAAGGACCTTCAGTAGTAACCTCATCCCCAGGATATACAATAGTTAAAGGTGTGGTTCCAAGACCTGAAATAACCCCAATAATAGCTTCCTCATAAGTACCTTTAGCTTTTTTCAAACTTCATCAATCTACTTCATCAAAATTTCTTTTTATGTTGGGGAAGAATCTTCCATGGCTACCTCCATTGTTGCAATAACTTTCTTCAATCTCTTGTATTTTCTTGTCTCAGTAGAGGAATTAGGTTTACTACTAGAACCCCTCTTCCTTGAATCCTTAACCCTTTGTTGATTTAAATGTAGATCAATCCATTTCAAATTTTATCCACCACTACTCATGACACTTTATAGATATTAGTTTCCTCCTTTTCCTTCCAATTAATGGGCTCCAAGTCCATATCCACTTTATCCATTTTATAGTGGGGATCAAGAGTGATCCCATCAATAGTAGTGTCTTTTGGTATATACATTTTAACCTCAAAATCCTTCATCTAGGAAATTGTTAATCTTTCATATCCCTTTTTCCTCACTTCAAACTAATCTTGTAGGTTGGCCCAAAAGTCTTCGAGAAGTGGTTGATGACAGGGAAACTATGAAGTTTACAAACAATACATTTTCCTATTTGGATCAAAATACTTCCTATATGTATACTATTGGAAATTCATGGATTGAAATTCTTATGTTGTTGTTTTGGCTACCACCGAAGAGGAACAAGAATAAAATCCCAATTGCATTGGGAAAGAATAGCAACTAGCCTTATGTTGAGCCAAAAACTTGACATTCATGTCCATGGCTTGAAGAGAAAACTCCATCAAGACCCATCTATCATCAGAACACCTTGGAAATTTGAAAGGGTTTCCATCATATCCAAACAATCTGAAATAGGTGGACTTGGGGTATTGGATAAACCAATATCCCCACTCTTGGATGAATTTCAAGGTATCCCATGATAACTTGGAACTAATATAACCTATGAGCTCATTAATAATAACATATAAAAATGCATCATTGACTCTTTTAAAATGTTTCTCCACCTTCTTAAGCTCCAATTGGTCATAACATTCCTAGACCTTCTAATCTAGGCCATCATCCATTGACCCTTTAGTATTTAACCTGAGAAACTATCAGATCCTTGCAACACAATATGACATATGAAGACATATAGAATTTCTTGGTTTCTGTTACTTTTAGTAGTTGGTCATGGATGTTATTAGAGATTATTTGTCCCCAATCCAAAAATTGATTCCCTTCTAGAATCAGTTGAATGAATGGAAACATCCAATGTTCAAAGATATGAGAGTTTTCCTTGCCAAACACTCTTTCCAACCATGTTATCATATCTCCAATGTCCTTAGAGAAGTCATACCTCTTAGGATTTAGTTGCACCTTCTTCACTAATTTCTTCTCTGTCTTAAGCCACCTTTTATTAATCAAACCCTTTTTCCCTTCCACATCTACTACCCAGAGTTTAAGTGCATTAGCTTTAGTCATAATCTTGAGATCAGGGTAGGGAGGAGGATCAAAGATTAGTCTAATCATTATTGGTTTCAAATCAATAATCAAATTCTCTTGGGAATCAATACACTACCTCTGAGTTGGATTGTACATAACAACACTACACAACAACAACAACAACAACAATAGGAAAACTAGCTACATGAGCCAACCAAGACTATAAAATCTTCCTTTCCCTTTTGGGAGCATCTTCTGAAAAAATATCTTTACGGAACTGATCCAAATCAATATGTCCCACCAACATGTCAGTGACATTCATAACCTCAGACCCAAACTTAGATGGTACTGGGGTCCCTTGGAACTTATAATTCATTGTAACTAGAACTTGTTCTGGCTTGAGTCTCTTGGCCTTTGTCCCCTTTGATGTTCCTTTAGTGGGAACTTCCTCCTCTGAATCAAATATTTGCTAATTTCCCTACAATACTAACAATCATCAGGAAAAGAAGAGACATACAAAGAGCATATTAGCACAAGAATTCATATTAAATTTTTGCACGTTCAAGATAAATTGACATTCTACAAGTTAATTTAGTATTTTCAGGTTTTGGGTTGGGGATGGAACAAAGAACCTGACCATTGTAAGAAAAATACATGAATTGTATCAGAAGTTGGGATTGGGGAAAACCTTGAACTTGAACTTAATATACCACTCTTCAACTCTATTGGACATCAAAATCAAGTCATGGTAGAACACCTATACCTATAGTGATGAACAAAGTTTAGTGTCATTCCACGGTCTAATTCCACAATGTGTTCGAGAATCAGATCGAGCCGTCACCAAGTAGAGATAATTAGTAGATGCACTCAATGAAGGTATCCTCTAATTTTTTATCCTGATGATGATTCAGAAGTTAGAATCGAGTTGTGATTTGGAACTAGACTCATAATGATAAACAAGTATAAGTAACTTCCTGAGTTTTGATCCTAATAACATATTGGGAATTATGGTCGTGACTTTGTTATGGACTAGACCTTAAGTGTGTGGAGTGGAAATAGGTCAGCTCCAAGTTTCCTCGATCTTGATAGTACATTGGGAGTTGGAATCAAAGTAATCAAAGGAGGTAAACCCAAAATTATGGTACAAACATAAGTGTTGTTTCGATTCCTAATTCTAAAATAGATGCAGGAATAGGAAAACATAGCCAACAATAAATGAAGGAAAAATAGATATAACAATATCTTTAAATTGCACCTTTAGGATCAGATTGTGGTTGGGATTCAATATTTTTTTATCTAAAATGGTCATAATTTAAAACTTATCAATTAAAACACACATCTGAACAAGAAGTACAATAAAACCCTAGAAAAATAGGGAATGATAGGTTGGAAAATCCTACAAATAGAAAACAAAACAAAATCATGAGGGAAAACCTAAATGCACAAAACCCAAAACAAAACAAGGGAACCTGAACCAAAGGGTTTGAGAATAAAGGAAAATTACCAAAGGGTGCAAAGGAAAACATAAAAAAACCAAAAAAAGAAATAACAAGAAAAGAAATGCAAAACAATGAGCAAAGAAAACATGGGGAAAAACAAGAATGATGGAAAAACATAGGGAAAAATCCCATACCTCCAAACACAACCTAGAATTTCACAGCATGGTGAGAAATTGATGTGCCTCCTCAAACCCTAACCCTTTTCATGGATTTGGTTCATCCTATCAATTTGTACAAGCCAAAATGAATGGATATCGAGGAATGGCAAGAATAAAAACTCATTCACATGTGCAAATGGTTAGACATTTATTGTGGGTTGGTTGAGCCTTGGGATCGGGGTGAAAGTCGTTAATGCATGATCACAAGAAGTAAGGTAAGTGGGAGTCATGATCGGGACATGACATGACATCGAACTTTCAATAAGTAAAAATTTTGAGTGAAGGTCTGAGGTCCGAACTCTAAAAAACAAACAAAGACAAAGCAAGAATTAGGATTAGGTTGAAACATGAAACAAGAACTTTGGAAAAGTTCCTAGTTCAAGTTTTGGTCTAAAATTTGTTTATGAAAAAAAAAGATAGAGTCGAAAGTCAGGACAAGAATGGAAATAGGAACAAGAACTTTGAAAAATTTCTTGGCTTTGGTTCCAGTCTGATGTCTAATTTTGACACAAGCAAAAACACATAAGGAAGAAAAATAGAAGTTGGAATCAGGATGGAAACATGAAATTTTCCCAAGAAGGGTGCAGGGTGATGGATACGACCCATTAATATATGAATCCAACAAAACAAAGAAAGACAAGGAAAAGCATGGGGATTGAGATTAGAACACAAATAGGAACTTGAACTTTTGAAAGTACCAAGTATGCGTGTTAGTCCAAAACTTGAACAAAGAAAAATGTGAGTTCGTTTTAGAGTACCAAAAGACAAATGATACACACTTTGTTCAATTGTTAATCCAATAAACAAAATCTAATAAGTTGTGATCCTAAAGTTCATTTTAGCCTTTGCAAGAAGAAATTGAAAGGTTCTTTATAAAACCCAAATGAAAACTAGTGCCTTCAGGAAGAAAAAGATAAAAAAATCATGCAAAAGTGTTAAGCAAACACTATAGTGTTTAAAAACACTTTAATTTGACAAACATCCTTCTCATGCTTCTCCTTCCTTTGATTTCGATTTCCAACCTACAAGGAATAAAAACCAGTCAGATTCTGGAAAATACAGAAATTAAGAAGAAAAAAATAGAAAACACATTAATCATAAATCAAAAGCACGTGCTAAAATTGAATTTTCCCTTTTTAATTTCTTCTAGCGTCGCAACTCGCAACTATGTCGCAACTCGCAACTACGTTGCAGTTTGATTTCTGAGCGGTGCCCTCACAATGCCACTTACCATTCAGTGTCGCTCTATGTTGGGGATGAGAGCTCAATTGCGTCAATTTTTTTTCCCTACGTTGCAGTTTCCTTCCAGCGTCACAATTTTTGAAAATTTGAAAATTCCTACAAGTCAACGAGTCTAGCGACAGAGTTTAAAATTCAAATATTTTGGCGGGACAAGTCCAGTGTCACAGTTTGTGCTTTGAGTACTGCCATATAGCGACGTTGAGAAGTCAGTGGTGCCAAAACAATGATGTTGAGCTCCCAGCATTGGAATTTTCTATGTGAGTGAAAACACATAAATTTTAAGAAAAGATGAGAAAGAATGATTTCATGCCCTCCTTCTAGTGCCAAATGTGTGAACCCCAACTTGGTACCTACAAAACAACAAGAGTAAATGAGTTAGACAAGTGATTGCAAGCCAAAACAAGGATTCCCCATGAAATCCATTTACAACCTCAAACTAGGAAAGAAAATAACAAAGAACACAATGAAAATGATAAAACAAAGATTAAATCCTAATTAGATGTGCAAACTCATGATCCCATGGGGGAATTGGTGCCAATTTGATGTGAAAATTGACCCTTTCCCAATTCCTATGATGCAAGTTTGATGTGTTGAAGAGGGTTGATCCACTTTGTTGGTGAAGAATGAAGACTCCAAACCAAAAATCTGCAAAACCTAGCTATGACTTAATGATAATGGATGAAATTCAAGAGATATTTGAGCATGGTAACTCTTAGATTGTGGATGATGAAATGAGAGCTTTATTTATAGAATTCCAAGATGGATGAATGTCCAAATTTGAGCAATGTGGGACTAACATTCATCCAAGATATGATGCCACTTGTCAAGCTATGAATGGATGAAGGATTGTAAGATTTGGGGTTTGTGCCAATAAATGCATAATATTTGAATTTCAAATTTGTTGAAATGACATGTAAGAGGGAAGGGAAAATGCAATAAATGCCACTTGGCTCAAGGCAAAAGGCATGTAAGATGAATTTATTTCCTTGTTGGATGTACATGTTGACTTGAAATTTTTTGAGATAAATGGTTCTAATGTGCATCTCTCATGTGACATGAGATGAGATTAAATTAATCAAAGGTTAATTAATTTAATGAGAGAGGTTAGATGATGTGACCTATTTGACTCAAATTTATGGATTTATTTAAATCAAATAAGAGAGGAATATGACAAGAGATTAATTAAATAAGGAATTTGATTTATTTAATTAAAAGAGATGGTGTAAGATTAAATCAAATAAGGTTTTAATTTATTTTATTTAATGGATAGACTTTAGAGATTTAATCAAATAAATTTATTATTTAATTAAATAGGGATAATTAGATCAGATGGATTGATTTAATTAATAAAAGAGATTGACTTGATTAGATAAAATGATTTATTTAATTAAGAGAAGAATATTGATGAAGTTAATCAGATAGGGAGATTTGATTAAATGGTTAGACCGAGGGATGATTCAGGAAGAAATGATGTTACTAAGTCAGGATAAGATGCATAATGTCAATCAGTATATTTTATGTGTCTACATTTTTCCCCTCTTTGAAGCAATGCACTCATTGCGTTGGTTCAAAGGATAAATGATCTCGATCAAAGCCAAAAAAATTGATATTTGAAAACTTGCCCCATTGCTGCATGGTAAGAGAAAACATGCCATTATAATGCCCCTCGAAAGATTGGATGAAAATTTTAATTTTTTGGGTGATCTCAAAAAAAAAGATGACAAAGTACCCGACAGGTCTGAAAGGGGCTCAGGAGGCTAAAAACATGTCTAAACGCAATAAAATGATGAAAAACAAGCCTCAATAAGACAAAAGTAGGTTCGGGGGTCTAAAACCCTAGCAAGACAGCTATTCAGGGTTAAAAAACCCTAATTTTTAGGCTTAAAAGGCGCCCGAGGGGTCACTTTCAAGTCATTTTCACACACCTCCACTAGCAACCTTGAGATTTGAGCTCTGACTCTCTGGTGATATGGCTCAACAATAGCTTCCCCTACACATCATTTATCGAGTTTGGACATACCAGTGGCCACCTGGCATCGGGGCACTGGTATGTGACCCTTCCCCAAGCTTCATTTTTTCATTTAATTCCTTAATTAATGCTTTAAAGGAGCGGCTCGCCCTTAGTGGTGCTATATAGTGCCGCTCGGCATTCAAACTATGCTACGTGGTGTTGTTTTGTGTTGTAATGGTGCAGTTCGGAGTTTAAAAGCTCTGAAATTGGGCTCGAGCTTGGCGGGCTGGTTTGATAAAGTGCGATGCGACATCGCCCATTTCACAAAAACTGTGACACTGGGAGGGAAAGTGCACTATGACAACACCATTTGGCTCTTTTTGGGCTCTAGCGTTGGAGTTTGAGTAAAATCAAACTACAACACCATCACAAATTGTGCCACTGGGGATGTTTCTGGAGCATTCGACTAGAAATTTTAAATTTTTTTAACACATTGACCTTCCTTGATGCAGGATATGGCAAGGGAGCTCTACTCTCGGGAGGATAGGTCGCAAGATTTGGCTAGTGTCTTACAAGACTTGTGCGACAGGGACCAAGATTGATTGGGAGTTGTGGGTTTGTGGCACATTGTGCACGCAACACCCATGCGCACCCACCTAGGGATGTTGTCAGCATTGGCTGAGAGGTGGCATAGCGAGACATCGTCATTTCATCTCCCCACTAGCGAGGCCACCATCACTCTAGAGGACATTTGGCGCATTCTACGATTGTCGATTCATGGCTGATGGGTGATCTTTGATATGGATGAGGGATGTGAGGCCTGCATTAGAGTCCTCACCACACAAGACATCATCTACTATGAGGGAAATATTGAGCTAGAGCGATATAGGGTCATAGCACCTCCCTACCACTAGGCAGTTGTAGCCATCATTTCAGGTCTTGTTGCCCCAAACAGACGAGGGTGATATTTCAGTCCTGCTTGGGGGTATTGCTAGGAGCGGATGGTCTAAGAAGGTCAGTTCATTTCGCATGGGGGCCTATTCTTCTAGCTTCACTTTACAGGGACCTACATGAGTACATATACATGGACTACAGAGCGCTAGGGGCTGGGGTGACTTTACTTCACATCTGGACGTGGGAACACATTTCTGTGCTACATCCACATGTCATTCCAATTCTGATGGGGGTAGATGATGCCCTCGTGGCACGATATAGAGGTGGTGTGTCCTTTACACACACTGGTGACCATAGGATCCCATACTAGAGGCAGGTCCTAGATGAGATGAGAGTTTTCACTTGGCATCAATACCTTGGTCGGCCCAGATGGGCCGACGATTCCAATCAACTCTTTTATTGCCGCCAGGACCGGTACATGTAGGGGTGGGAGCATACGATGATCGAGAGGTACCTTCCCGGGCGCGTGTAGTGTAAGTTCAGAGAGCTGCAGGATCAACTTGATGACGATTATGTAGCCGTCTTTGCTCACAGCATGACACAGGTGTCATGGGGACATGGTATTCCTACCTTAGAGGTAGTTGACAGTTTCTGACATTTAGTAGCCTGACCATGGGCTTATGATCAGGGTTTAGCAGATCTAGGCACCACTCAGGCCTATAGGGACTAATTTTGACCTCCACTTCGATTGACTATTCTAGGTGAGGATCCAAATGTGTGCAGAGTTAGGGGCAAAGGGGGAGGACGAGGACAAGGAAATAGGGTTGGGATTCCACAGGATCCACCAGGTGTGCCCCTAGTCCAGCCAAGGCAAGGGGATGTTCATATGTAGGATCAGCAGTAGGTGCCGCTAGTTCCACCACCACGAGTCGAGGGTGAGGATCAGCCCCACGTGCAGCCACAGGTACAGCCAATAGGACAGGTAGATGCATGGGACACCTTGATTACTTAGTTGCAAGCCCAGGTTTAGGTAGTGATAGTAGAGAGAGATCAGGAAAGGGCTAAGAGAGAGCAACTCAGAGCCGAAAGGGATCAGGTTGTGCAGCAGAGATGGGTTGTAGAGCTATAGACAGCTACAGAGCTAGGCCATAGACAACAAATAGAGAGTATGACAGTGTCCTCCTCCTAGGGTACAGTGTCAATGCGATTCTATAGGGATGCTATCCAAGTGGTAGAGTATTACCAACAGTCCTATCACGAGGTCATACCTAGAGTAGAGTGGGTCCTAGAGTATTCAGAGCGGGCCAACCACATACCACTAGAGGGTCATGGTGACTAGGGCAAGGGAAGCATTCACAGGGATCAAGCTTGATCTAGATGATATATACTTTTTGTGGCTTATGGGCTCATTTTTGATAGCCTGATGGGCCTTTTGTACCGATTGACATATATGTACAGTGATTTGATTTAGTCTTTGTACTATGACAGTGACATTATTAATGATATAAATGAGCTGATTTTGATGGAATGTACCATGTTCTCCTTTATGCATCGATGGTTTATTTCTATATGCTTTGCAGTAATGTCTTTATGGATGCATTTATTTTTGATGATGTATGCATTATGGTTATGACTAACAGATCTATATTATGTTAACCTATGTTATGCAAATATGATGATCTATTTATGATAATGCAAATGTGATGGTCTGATATGTGAAATGATATGCGAAGTGATATGTAAATTATGGTTATGAATTGTTTGTAATGAACTTTATACATCCATGCCTATGTGGAATGATTTACGCAATGAATGTTTTATGATGTTATTTATGAGATGATATGGATAATGAAATATGAAATGCGATGGTAGTAATATGCTACAAATGAAATGGTTTTAATGTATAGTGAGATGGTTTTATGAGATGCTTAGAATAACAAATGTTATTATCCTAAACATAATAAATGATGATGTATGTGATGCAATGATATGTTAATGTGTAATGTAATGTGAATGTAAAGTGGTGAGATGATGCCATTTATGTTATGCAAGATGTATGCCTAATGTATTAAATGCTTATATACCTATTGATTATGCGAAAAATGATTATGAAATGCTTCTATAGATGCTTATGTGATGATTTATATGAAATGGTTATGAAATGCAAATGAATGTTTATTCAATGATTGATATAATGCCATGAGATGAAATGTAATGGGTGAAATACACTGACATGGATGCACCTATCTATGAAGAATTTTTATGATAACCTGTTTATATGATGATAAAAATGCAATGTGTATGTTTCCTATATGATATGCTTATGCAATGCGTAAGTTTCCTACATGATATGTTTATGTGATATACTAATGATTTGTGGATGCAGGATTGGTGATGATGATGGTGATGATGATCAACTGTCATAGTACCTTTTTAGTGCGATTAGTAAGAAAAGAATAAGTCATTTCAACAAGACACAAGATGATGCAAATGCAAATGATGATGATTACTTGCAGAGGAATTGGGATTTTCAAAGGGCCAAATTTTCTTATGTTTGATAACACACGTGGTATGATGCATCAAGGTATAGAAAACTAGGATGGTGTTGTACCCAGTGAGATGAACTTTGACTTGACAAGTAGATAGGAGCATTCTTGTTCACTCCTGACATACAGAAACCTTGCTAGGATGCACTTCAGAAGTTTCAGACACCTCAAACCAAAACATGGAAAGGTAAATCTATCCATGCAATAGTCAACAAGTTGCCCTAGGCATCTTCCATACATACCTAACAAAGCAAGTATTCGCTGAGGTTATATTACAAGAACATCCAACAAGCATAGCAGATAAAAGATAATGATCGTTACCCCATTCCTATTTCTCTAAATCCTCTATTTTAGGATATCATCGAGATGTCCTTGGAATGAGTGAAAATAAGATAAGTCAAAAGATAAAGACCAAGTAAACAAACAAACTGATGCTCTTCAATACCACTAATGGAAAGAGGATGTGTTTTCTAAGGATGATAACCAAACTTATTGCCAAAAGATAATGCCCATTGTAGGAAGGATACATCCTAGGACATGTTAGTGGATGGTGGCACATCATTTTGTTTATCCAAAGTGTTCTAAGGGATGATTGATATGCAACCAATTCAGATGATGAGTTACCGATACGAACAAATAACCAACTTGCTTATGCACTGACTTAGACTTAAGACTTAATGTTTGGAGTTTTACTTTTAACCTACTAGACTTGTTTCTAACTATTTCACCAAAGGTTGATGATGATGATTAGTTTATTATGAGTGATGTTTATTACGGGTGCAAGAGAGATGAGGTGGATGGATTTTTTCAAATATTTGGATCTTTTTTTTGGAGTTTTGCAATATTTTTGAGGATGTTTTTTGGTATTTTTCAAGATTTTGCAAATGTTTTGATTTTCGATTTTCCAATGTTTTGGGATTTTCTGAGATTTTGACCAAGAGACTAACCTAAGGACCTATCCTAGGGGTCTCGAGAGCTGATCAACAAATTAGCCTTGCCTGCATTATACATGTAGAGACCACATAGTTCAGTTGACAAGTTGGCTGATTTATAGATGACGATATGCATAATGAGATGTCATTTTATTATGAACAACTCCTATAGGACTGACCCAAATGTCTCGGGGGATGACCAAAGATCAACCTTGCCTACGTTCAAGCTCAAAGATGACATAGTTTGACAAGATGACTCTATTTTTGACGTTTTGATCGACTTTCTGACCTGTTTTTGGATTTTGATATGCTTTGATGTTTTTGGATTTTGTGTTTTTTTTATGTTTTTTGGATTTTTTGATATTTTGATGTTTTTAGATTTTCTGATTTGAGGATTTTAAGATCATACATGAATCTGATCTGATAAGAACATGCCCCTAGCATGATGCAATAGACTAATCCGATAAAGGAAAGACAAACTGACCTTGAGGATGGGCTGAGTAGTACTAGGAGGGATCATGATATGAACACATGACTAAGATATGGTGCGGATGCGAGTGTATGAGTGATGGATGGAGATCTAGATACGATGGATGATGGGAGCGAAATGGAGGGATGATGTCGAACAAGCCATAAAAATCCTGGTGGATGGGAATTGCTTATTTATGCAAGGTGCCTATTTGCCAGGTTTTCACCAAGGTACTTGCCCAAAGTGCCACCGAAGTGGTTTTCACTAGAGGACAATTTTTTGATCCTTTTTTTTATTTTTTTGGATTTTTTTCTTTTTTGCTTTTTTTGTTGTTACTAAGATGCCTGTTTGCTAGGTTTTCGCTAAAGTAACCATTTTTTTCAGGACATTTTCTAATTTTTTGGATTTTTTGGTTTTATACCTTGAAAGATTTAAGCATAAATTTTTTTGAGATGAGCAATATTCATTGGCTCCTGTAGAGGTTCCCCTTCGAGTGTTGATAATCGATATGCCCCTGATTTGTAACTTGTTGTGATGACAAATGGTCCCAACCAATTACGTTTGAACTTTCCTTTGTTGCTTGGGTTTGGGACATTCTTCTGATTTTCTTTTAAGACCAGTTCTCTGACTTGGAAAGTCCTACTTTTGATTTCTTATTGTAGCTTCGTTTGAGTCTATTCTGATAGACTTGCAAATGATTTAAAGCATCTATACATCTCTCATCCAGTAACTCCAACTCATTTAGTCTTGATACTCGGTATTCTTCATCTGTGATGAGGTTTTGTAGTGATATCCTGAGGGATGGGAGCTTGATCTCAATGGGGATTACGACCTCTAATCTGTAGACCAAGGATAAGGGGGTGGCACCAGTGGGTGTGCAGATGCTGGTTTGATAGGCCTAGAGGGTGGGATTAAGCTACAGATGCTAGTCATGACCTACGTCATTGACTATTTTTTTGAGAATTTTGAGGATGGTTTTGTTTGTAGCTTCAGCTTGGCCATTGCCTTGGGGATAGTATGGGGTGGAGAAGCAATGTTGGATTTTTAATTTCTCGCACAAGTCGTGAACCTCCTGATTCTTGAATTGTGTCCCATTATTTGAGATAATGGCTTGTGGAACACCATAATGATAGATGAGATAGTTCAGGATGAATTTTGAGATCTTCTTCCTAGTTATATACGTCATGGGTATGGCTTCCACCTACTTTGTGAAGTACTTAGTTGCAGTTATGATGAATTTGTGGCCATTGGATGAGGTGGGTGTGATTTTCCTAATGAGATCAAGTCCCCACTGCAAAAAGGGCCATGGTGTGATAATAGGATGAAGCTCTTGAGCTAGTGCATGGATGAGGTCCCCATGTTGTTGACATTGTAGACACCTTCTAGTATGATCATGTGCTTCTCTTTCCATTGTGGGCCAATAATACCCCATCCTCAACAATTTCTTGGCTATGGTCATTCCACTCGAGTGTGAACCACAGATACTGTTGTGTACTTTAGTTAGATCAGTTAATTCCTCCTCAACATTTAAGCAATGTAGCAAGGTACTGGGTATGCTTCTATGGTATAAGGTATCACCTAGGATGACAAATTTGGATGCCTTTTTAACAAAATTTCATTTTAGGTTTGATGGTAGCTCAACAGGTATGACTCCTCTTTGAAGATATGTGTAGATGTCTTGATACCAAGGATCACTGGGACCAATTATTTCGCACACAAATTATGATTCTGGTACCTTAAATGTAGGAACAAGAAGTTGCGCAATCAAGAATTCATATTTTGGAACCTTGTGAGGGATGTTTAATAGGGACCCAATTGTTGACATGGCATTTGCTACTCTGTTGTTGGTTCTAGGAATCTGCTCAAATGTTATTTCAATGAAAGATTCTTTAAGAGTCTCCACCAATTTATTTTATGGAGTGAGCTTGTCATCCTTGGTCTAATATTCATTATTGACTTGATTTATGATCAACTGAGAGTCTCCGTAGACTTTGAGAGCTATGATGTTCCATTGCACTGCTATATTGAGACCTATAGTCAAAGCCGTGTATTCCGCGATGTTGTTGTTGCAAGGAAATGCTAGTTTGTATGACCTTGGTATGCAATCCCCTTGTGGGGTGATGAAGAAGACACCAACTCCTAATCCATGTTGTGTGTATGAGCCATCGAAGTATAGTTTCCAGTGGTTAGCTACGTTGAGGTTAAAAATGTATTCATCTAGAAACTCTGAGACAAGAGGATTCTCAAAATAAATAGGTGCTTCTGCTAGTTGATCTACAATAACTTGGCCCTTAATGGCTTTCCAGTCTAAATACTCGATGTCATACTCTAACAGTATCATCACCCATTTTTCCATTCTTCCCCTGAGCATTTCCTTTGATAGTAAATATTTGAGGGGGTCAATTTTTGCAATGAGCTTTATCTTGTGTGCCAACATGTAATGCTTGAATTTTTGTGATGCAAACACTACTGTGAGGCATGCTTTTTTGATGAATGAGTAGTTTAGCTCATGACCGACCATTGTTCTACTGATATAGTAGATAGCCCTCTCTATTCCATTTTCATCATTCTGAGCTAGGAGAGCTCCCAGGGATGTTGTTGCTGACACGTATAGGATCAATGGCTTTATTCGGATGGGTGACATTAAGACTGGTGGTGTCAGTAGATATTCCTTGATTTTTTTGAATGCCTCTTCACACTTAGTATCCCATTTATATGCTACTCCCTTGTGGAGTAGGTGAGAGTATGGGTTTTTCTTGTCTACCAGTTGTGCTATGAATCATCGAATGGATTGAAGTTGGCCTTGGAGGCCTCTCAATTGTTTTAATGTCTTTGGTGCTTCCATCTCAAGGATTGATTTCACCTTTGTTGGATCCACCTCGATACCCCTCATGAAGACTATGTATCCTAGCAATTTACCTAATTGTATATCAAAGACACACTTCTTGGGATTTAGTCTAACTTTGTATTCCTCTAGTTTGTCAAAGATAGCACTGAGGGTTGCTATGTGATCTTGTCTTTTTCTTGACTTAGCTATAATGTAGTCAACATAGTCTTCGACTATTTTATGAATCATGTTGTGGAATATCAATGTCATGGCCCTTTGATAGGTTGCTCCTACATTCTTTAGGCTGAATGGCATCATGTTCCAGCAGTAGGTCCCCCATGGATAAGTGAAATCCTTCTTATGTTGATCTTCTTTTGCTATCATGATTTGATTGTATCCTGAAAATTCATCCATTAGTGATAGCATCTCATGTCTTGCTGTCATGTCTACTATCATGTCAATGTTGGGAAGTGGAAAATCATCTTTCGGACATGCTTTGTTCAAATCTCTGATGTCTGTACAGATTCTGATGGCCCCGTCAGGTTTTGAAATAGGTACCAAATTTGACACCCATTCTGGATAATCCATTGGTCGGATGAATCCTGCTTCTAACAAATTTTTGAGCTCCATTTTGACCAATAAGGTGATTTGAGGATGCATTTTTTGAAGCTTTTGTTTGATTGATTTTACTTCTAGATACACTGCTAAGTGGTGAACCACTGTCTTTGGATCAAGCCCAGGCATGTCAGCATAACTCCATGCAAAGTTTATTTGTCTTTCCTTTAGGAATACTGCTAGGATTTCTTGCTCTTCTGATAATAGTGATTCCACATAGAATGTGATATGCGGGGTCTCCTCTATTCCTAGGTTGACAGGATTGCATTTTTTGGCCAAGACTATTGACTTCTCCTATTGAATAGATCTTAAAGGAAGATTGAATCCTTCATCCTCGGGTGCCTCAGAGAGGTTTTCACCGTTGGATACATCCTTTCTTTTTACTTTTTTCTTGTCGGAGAGTGCCACAATGTGGTTTTCACTCAACGACTTGGATATGATTCTTAGTTTCTCACTTTTGCAACTGAAGGATTCAATCATTTCCCCATAATAGGCATGTGTGTCCAACTCTATTATAAACCCTTCCTTATGATCTCCATTTGGAATGTTATCCCTTAATCCCATGAATTCTGAGAGCGCCTCATCATTTTTGAATGTATCGAGAATTGGTGGTTCTCGTTGGTCATAGTTGATCAGTTGGGGGTAGACTAGATGAATCTCATGATTTTGATGGTCTATTCTGAAGGATAGGGTACTAATCATACACAGGGTGGTGTCCTCAAATAACCTAGGTAGATTGGTCATGGTATCCTCATCATCGCTACTAATATAGGCCTTAGTTATAAAGTTATGTATGTCCCTACCTATGGATATTGGTGAGCGTACTTCTGCTAGTATTGGCTGAGGAGAAATATTAACTGTTCTAACTAGAGGACTTTGGCCACATATGGTTATACTCAGAGGGGTACATCCAAGGCCAATATTTGTTATGGGTCATGTCTCTGGCATGCTAGTTATTATGAGCCCATTGTCATTTTGTCCCAATCTTTGATTTCTGACATAGCCCATTGCGAGCATCATTTGTAGGCCCTTTCTTGTCTCATCCATTGGTAATTCAGGTGTTGGTCTTTCATCTTGATATAACATGTGATATGGATCTACTTCAATAACCTCCTGGCCAAGGTCTCCCTATCTTGTGAATTTACGATAGTCTTCAAAAAATGTTTGTGATGTGGAAGCTTGATTTTCTTGTGGACGTCCCCATGATTGAGGAGATTGTGGTAACTTTCCTATCACAAAAGAATTGTTAGGGAGTTTGTAGCTTCCACAACCGTCCTCTTGGATGATGAGTTTGATGTCAGAGATGGTGGGAAAGGTGGGAGTGGTGAGTGTCTCTGTCGTAGAAGTGGACGCGAGAGTGGCGGGGTCGATGTATGGTGTGGATGGGCCCTCATCATTTTTTGGCACTTGGGGGATTTTGTAATACTTTTCTTCAAGAGTTTTGCAATATGAAAATGGTTCGGGGTCTTCATGGACAGTAACCTCTTGTCCATTATGTTTAAATTTCACACATTGGTGGAAGTTTGATGCTATGACTTTCATCACATGGATCCATGGGCATCCCAAGATGATATTATATAGCAAGTCAAGGTCCAAGACCTGACAAGTAGTATCCATGAGATTCATCCCTACTTGAATAGGGAGTTTAATCGTGCCTTGAGACACTCTTTCTTGGTCATCATATGCTCTTATCATGATGCCCTTTCCTTTGTCGATGGAATCTTTTGATATTTTCAACTACTTAATGAGGCTGAGAGAACAAATGTTCAAGAACGCACCTCCATCCACCAAGACCCTTTTGATTTTTCTCTTGTGTACAATGGCTTCCAAGTGAAGTGCATAGTTGTGAGATGGTTGGGTGGGAAAATCTTGGTTAGAGAATGTAAGGAGATTAGGCATTATGATATTTTTGACCATAGCTTGGAATTGCTCTGCATCAAGATCTACGGGGATAGTGGATGAGGCTAATGCTTCCTTGAGGATCATTTTATGCGCTAATGAGATTTTTAACAACTCCATGATGGAGATGTGTGCCGGTGTTCTCTTGAGTTGATTTAATACATTATAGCCATTAGGAACAGATCTAGATGAAGGGACTCTATTTGGTTGGGATGATCCTGCGATCATGACTTTGTTGCCTCTTGTGGTGACTCCATAATCTTCGGCATGGGCGCCCTTGATGGTGATGACCATGCAGTCTTCATTTAGGGAGGCAATGACTATTTCATACACATGATTTAAATTTCCCTTCCCTTTATCATTTTTATTCCCTTTGTTGCCATGATTTGGCATCGGATTCATGTATATTTTAAGATCATGATTTCTTGTAGGTTGTTCCACATTTATGATTTTCTTATCGATGAGATCTTGGATGATGTTTTTGAGTCTCATGAAATTTTTTGTGGTGTGGCCTTTGATTTTATGAAATTCGTAAAGTTGATTCTTGTTATACCAAGGAGGTTTGACGTCAAGTTCTTGGTAATTCTCGAATGTAGGAGGCTTGATGAGTTTTTTGTCGATCAACTTTTTCATTATGTCCTCAAGTGGTTCCCCCAAAATGGTGTATTTTTGTTTGGGATAACTTTTGCATTGGGGTGGTCCCCTTTGGTCATTGAGATGATTGATGGTTGGATTATTGTTGGGTTGGTGTGTTGTGTGATGGTGGTTTTGGTGTTGAATTTAGATTTGTGGTGAAGGTGTATGTTGGGATGGGGAACCAATGACCACCTTGGCATCGATGACACCATCATTAGTAACATTTTGGTTTCTTGCCCATGTACAAGGTTGATCATTATAATTGGATGGTGGGTAGTTGTTTTGTTGTTCGTGGTATGATGTTGATTCCGCAGGTTGAGTCATAAGGGATCTTTTGATGCTAAGCACCTTGGAGATCAATTGATCATATGTGGTGATGCCCTAAACCTTGAGATGAAATGTTGAGCAACCTTCAAGGTTGGATATGTTGGTGCAAACTTGTTGTTCTTCTGGCATGGTCCACTTGCTCCAATTGGCCTTGGATTGCCATCACTGTAGGAATGAGGCGAATGATTCACCCTTTCCTTGTTTTAGAGCTGGGAGTTCTTTAAGACTAACATCCATTGCAATGTTGCATGCATATTTTTTAATGAGTGAATCCCTAATTTCTTGGAATGTTCTAATGCCTGAAGGTAAGTGAGAGAACCATTCTATAGCATGGCCTACCAAGTTCCTCAGAAATAGCCACATTAGATAAGTATCATCATATACGACCTCCATGTAATGAACTTGAAATTCCCTTATGTGATCTTCAGGGTTTCCCATCCCTCGATATTTGTCAAATTTTGGGATTTCAAATCCCTTAAGGAATGGTTTCATTATCAAGCTCCTATCAAATGGATAGGGACACAAGTTTCTTAGCATTTTGGTTGTTCACCTTGATTCAAGGTCAAGCACTTGTTGTGAGAGCAACCTGAGTTGTGTCATCACAACATTTTGTGGATTAGGGGATGGGATGAAAGTGTTTTGGCATGTTTCAATTGTGGGTTGGATGGGTGGGTTGGTCGATGCATTGTTCAATGGTATTTATATGTTTTGGCGAGTGAGGTAGGCTTCCACCTGCTTTTGTATGAACAATGCTTGTTGTTGATCTTTCTATTGTTGTGCTAAGATTTTTGCTTGTTGTTGCACTTGTTGTTGTTCCAACAATGCTTGTTGTTGTGCTTGTTGTTGTTCCAACAATGCTTGTTGTTGGGCTGCCAATTCTACTACTTCTTGCTGCTCTTGGTATTGCTTTAATGCTTGCTGATATGCTTGCAATTGTGCTGCTTGTCTTTGTGCATTAAGTTGTGCTTGATATTGGGCTTGTTCTACCTGATATTGAGCTTGCTCTTGTGCTATTTGTTGTCACAATAGAAGTTGTGCTTGAGTGGCCCCTTGTGTTTGCAATGCTTGTGTGGCTTGTGCAGCTTGGGTGGCTTGTTGTTTTTGTTGTTGCAATAATGCTTGGGCTTGTTGAGCTTGTAATGCAGCTTGTGTAGCTTGGGTAGCCTGTGTAGCTTGAGCAGCTTGTTGAGCAACTAATTTTTTAGTTTTTTTATTGTTAAACTTGTTGGTATCCTCTTTGCAAAGTAGCTTGCAATGCTGTGTCATATTGGCTTGATGTGGTGGAAGTTTGTGGTGGTGGGGGTGGTGGTGGATTTGGAATGGTGTTTGTGGTGAGTGATAATGTCATGTTGATATTTTAAGTGGTGGATGATGGTATTGGTGTGGTGGTTGGTCCTATGCTTTACAATGTTAGAAGGGTGTTTGATGGTGTTGACATTGCTTGTGTATTCGTTGTTTGTTGTTACGATATCAATGAAAATTTTTGGGTGTTTGGTGTAATGCCTCGATTGATGGTTGGGATATAGGTTTGATTGATACTTGGTAGGGGAGGAAGCCCTAAACCAAGGAGTGGTGCGGATGATGATGGCAATGGTAGGAGATGTGGAAATGTAAGGGGTGTGAGTTGTTGTGAGAATGTCATGGCGTCAAATATGCCCCCCAGTCTGAACATATCTCCCTCTTCTTCTGAATTTGTGAGAAGAGGTGTTTGTGGTGTTGCGTAAAAAAATTATGATGATGGATCATGATGGAACGTGAGAGGAACATTCTTGTGTAATGGGTTTTTGGGTATGTTTTGTTCCAAGGTTGTATTTGCATCCAAATTTTGATTATTAACAAGGGGTTGTGTTTGAATTGCATTGAGAAATGCACTTCCCTTATTAACATTGGGTTGGGTTGGAGCAAATGATGTTATGATTTGTGGAATTTTTTTCGTGATGTTTTGGGATGGGGGTGTAGATGAGATAGGGATGGTGGATGAAATTGGAGGAAAAGATGTCTCCACTATAGTACTCACATCAAAATCCAAAGGTAACTCAGCCCCTTATTTTTCTAGCTCAAGCATGTATAACAAAGGGTTGAGTCTCATCATGATGTTGATGATTCTATGGTTGTCCGAATTTTGGAGCATTTCAGTCATTTCCTCACGAGACATTCCAAAGCTAAGGTCCTCTTCTTGGTTTTCTTCTTGCAGATTTTGCGATGATGAGAGAGTCAACACATTACTTGATTCGACAGGATTCATTTCTGCATTTGTTTGGCTAAGATTGCTTGAAGTTGGTGTTTCTTTGTTAGCTTCCATACTCTTCTTGTATTGAGATCTAGTTAGAACCATAAAACAAGGATCAATTTTCGAGAATATGGGAGATGAATCTCTTGATTCTTTGGATTGAACTTTATCTTATGCCTAACGTAGAAATTTTTAGGATGCCTTGAGGATCAAAGGTGATGATATGATGATGATGTTAGGGATGGATGATATGGATGTTTTTGGCTTTTGATAAATCTTGAATGAGATACTAGGCTTTTAGGACTTGCAGATTTTGATTTTGATTTGTTTTTGGATTTGAGATTTTTTCCTTGATTTTGATTTTAGTTTGCTTTTTATTTTTGACAAAAAGACCCTAAGATATTGGATGATGATCTAAGGAATAGCTTTGTTCGAAGGATGATGATTTGAATATGTGTGAGGGGAAGAATGCATCTACCCACACCTATTCAAACAAGATGATTGTTTCACTAAGTATATGAAGAAGGATTCATCTACATATACTAAGCTAGACAAGATGATTTTGATAACTTTGACTAAGTATATGCAAAAGGATGCATCTACACATGCCTAGCCAAAGGTTTTTTTGATAATGTTTTCAAGGATTTAGTCTCAATGATTTTTTGATGATTTTGATTTTGCCACAAAGCCTAGTATTAAGGATGATTTTCAATATTTTCCAAAAGGTGATTTGTGAGATGATGTTTGTTTTGATGTTTTGGAGGGTGGATGAAAAAGGTTTTTGATTTGTTTTGATCCTAAGATGAACCTAAAAGGGACACTTTGTTTGCCTAGACCTAGGTATTGAAGAGCATGCAAATGCTTCCTAAAGACCTTTGTAACCAAGGAATGATTTCTTTTGAACATTCATTTTCAGATTTCCAACCAATGATTTTTACTTTGGGGATTGTGAGTCTTCAACACATATGAAAGTTCATTTTTCTTAACTTTGGTTAATGTCTTTATTTTACCAAAACCACTTTCTTCGATTAAGTTTTCAAAATAAGATGTCCAATGTCTTAATTTCTTCAAACCGCACAAGATATGTTATGTGGAAATTCAATGAAATTAAGGCAAGGGTTTTCCTATTGTTTACTTAAGGAGACAAACCAAGATATAATCCAATGTTTAGAAACCTCTAAGGATGTGAATCCCAAGGGAAAACAATAACATATGGATTGAGCCAATTGTATTTTTCTTCAAAAGGGTTTGAAATTTGGATGAGGTTCAAGTGTTTGTTTCCATGATGTTTTCGATCAAGCAATGCATTTTGTAACCAAAGAATAAGTACAATCCTATGGATGTGTAAGACAATATTTGTTGGAGTCCCACTTGGACAAGTCCAACTACACTTATCTCTAGTGAATGGTTAGATGCTTGACCCCACTAGCTCCCCTCCATGACACTCACTTATATGGGGCAGCCAAGCATCAACACCCATGAAACTCCCATGGCATGTTTTTCATTTCCACTAGAAGATTGTAAAAGTGTGGGGTGGCTTGAGCATGACCGTTCTTGCACCAACAAATAGATTAAAGGATTTTGGAAAATTCTAGCACATGGGTTTTAATAAGGACTTTCCATTTGTGGAGATTGACCCATACGTCAAGAGTTCCCTTTCAGATCCATCTTGTCAGAATCAACTACGTGATATTGGTGTTTCTTCCAATATCCACATTTATATCCCAGTTGGAAATACTCTTGGCTTTAGAGTGTTACCAGTTGATTTGTTCCCTTGGGTGAGTACTTTTTCCCCAAGGCAGGCCCTCTAGGATAAACAAAAGAAAATGAAGAACAATATTTGTAACTCAATCAATCCTTGGTGGCCACAAGGAGAGAGAATATATTCAACAATGACCTCACTCACACTTGCACAAAATGTTCAATTTTAAACCCAAATCGAAGTGTGGAGGTGATTGCTTTGTCTCACCCTAAAGTCATGAAAAAGGCCTTTTGATTCTCAAGATCACTATAAAGCGTGAGAGAAGTGTATACGTCCTTTTTTAATGGCTTTAGTTCAAGTAAGCCCTCACAAAAAACAAAGTTACACTTGTTCTTTTAAATACATAAAGCAAAATGCGAGTTCATTTTAGAGCACCAAAAGACAAAAGATAGACACTTTGTTCAATTGTTAATCCAATAAACAAAATCTAATAAGTTGTGATCCTAAAGTTTGTTTTAGCCTTTACAAGAAGAAATTGAAAGGTTCTTTTTAAAATCCAAACGAAAACTAGTGCCTTAAGGAAGAAAAAGATAACAAATTTCTGCAAAATGTTAAGCAAACACTATAGTGTTTAAAAACACTTTGATTTGACGAACATCCTTCTCATGCTTCTCCTTCCTTTGATTTCGATTTCCAACCTACAAGGAATAAAAACTAGTCAGATTCTGGAAAATATAGAAATTAAAAAGCAGCAAACAAAAAACACATTAATCATAAATCAAAAGCACGTGCTAAAATTGAATTTTCCCTTTTTACTATCTTCCGGCATCACAACTCGCAACTGTGTCACAACTCGCAACTGCATCAAAATTTGATTTCCAAGCAGTGCCCTCATAGCGCCGCTTACCAGTCAGCATCACTTTTTGTTGGGGAAGAGAGCTCAACTGCATCAAAATTTTTTCCCTGTGTCGCAGTTTCCTTCTAGTGTCGCAGTTTTTGAAAATTTGAAAATTCCTACAAGTCAATGAGTCCAGCGACAGAGTTTAAAATTCAAATATTTTGGCGGGATGAGTCTAGTGTCATAGTTTGTGTTTTGAGCGGTGCCATATAGTGATGCTGAGAAGTTAGAGGTGCCAAAACAACGATGCTAAGCTCCCAGCATTGGAATTTTCTGTGTGTGAGTGAAAACATAGAAATTTTAAGAAAAGATGAGAAATAATGATTTCATGCCCTCCTTCTAGCACCAAATGTGAGAACCCCAACCTTGGTACCTACAAAACAACAAGAGTAAATGAGTTAGATAAGTGATTGCAAGCCAAAACAATGATTCCCCATGAAATCCATTTACAACCTCAAACTAGGAAGGAAAATAACAAAGAACACAATGAAAATGATAAAACAAAGATTAAATCCTAATTAGATGTGCAAACTCATGATCCCATGGGGGAATTGGTGCCAATTTGATGTGAAAATTGACCCTTTCCCAATTCCTATGATGCAAGCTTGATGTGTTGAAGAGGGTTGATCCACTTTGTTGGTGAAGAATGAAGACTCCGAGCCAAAAAATCTGCAAAACCTAGCTATGACTCAATGATAATGGATGAAATTCAAGAGATATTTGAGCATGGTAACTTTTCCTAGATTGTGGATGATGAAATGAGGATATGAGCTCTTTATTTATAGAATTCCAAGATGGATGAATGTCCAAATTTGAGCAATGTGGGACTAACATTCATCCAATGATATGATGCCACTTGTCAAGCTATGAATGGATGAAGGATGTGCAAGATTTGGGGTTTGTGCCAATAAATGCATAATATTCGAATTTCAAATTTGTTGAAATGACATGTAAGAGAGAAGGGAAAATGCAATAAATGCCACTTGGCTCAATGAAAAGGACATGTAAGATGAATTTATTTCCTTGTTGGATGTACATGTTGACTTGGAATTTTTGAATTCAAATTGAGAGAATATTCCAAAAGATTCCTTGTAAGGAAAATAGGGATTTAATAAATGAATTAAATATATTTTCATGTGCAACTTGCATTATCTAGAGGATGTGACATGGGATGAGATTAAATTAATCAAGGGTTAATCAATTTAATGAGAGAGGTTAGATGATGTGACCTATTTGACTCAAATTTATGGATTTATTAGTTCTTGCCACTAGGCAGGAATACTTATGCATTTACCCGGAATGCTTTGAACTAGCAGCATTAGCCAATCACATTTCGCCATTTAACATATTACTAATTTCTTTTATATAGTTTGAATTTGGAGAGCTATTTTATATATTAGAAAATTAGCATTTATCTATTTTTCTATTCGTCCAAGTAGCTTTATAAATCATTTTCGTTTTAAATATTTAGGAAAATGAAAATGCATAAATTGATTAAATAAATTTAAGCAAAGGCATAGTTTAAAAGTTGGCGGCTAGAGGTATGTAATCCATGAATGCAGATTAAATGCATTAAAATTTTAGGAAAATGCGAGCGCATAAATTGATTAAATAAATTTTAGCAAAGGCATAGTTTATAAAACTGGTGGGTAGATGTACATAATGCATGAATATAAATTAAATGCATTAAATGGCATTTGGCTCGAGGTGAAGGTGTTGGAATGGCTTGGAGGCCATGCGTGGCCAGGGTACTTTGGTCATTTAATATAGAGTTAAGTCACTTGCTATGCATCTCTATTACTTTATGTGTGTTTTTTTTGTGTTCTATAAGTGCCTGTTCTGAGGAAGATTTTGTAGCGACCGAGCAGGAGATGTTATAGTTGCAGAGTCCAGACCTAGAAACGAGTTACTTGAGGTGATAATTTTTTAATTTTCAGAGTTTTGTTACATTAAAGTGCATAATGAAGTTGTATTTCATAGTGCTCTATTGTGCAGCCAAGTAGGGTATTTTGTAGTTGCAGAGTTGCACACTGGATAGTGAGAGACAAATTGCTTGAGGTCAGAAGAGGTAAGTTTTCATTGTTTTCTTCTATTTGAGACGAGAAATGTAAGTAGGGTTTCATAGTGCTTTAAGGCATTCTTATACTTTGATTATAAATTCATATTTTAAACTACTTTTAGTATTATCTATTCGAATTTCTTGTTGAAATGCGAAGGTTTCATCTACGTTTGATAGGAATTATGTAGAAATCCTCTTGTCTATTTTACTTCATGCATGTGAGCCCTGTAAAGTTTGTATATTTTTTATTACTACAAAGTGGTCCCATAAAGAGGGCTTTGGAACCAAAATTATGTCAATGTGTGTGATAATGATAGCTTTCGAACAATGAGTTGACAGTGTGTTGCTTTGAGCTTTTCCGTTGTCATGAAAGCATAAAGGATAGAGGGATTCTGTTAAAAGTCATGGTTGTTGTCCTCCTAGGCATAAATTCGTATTTTAAACTACTTTTAGTATTATCTATTCAAATTTCTTGTTGAAATGCGAAGGTTTCATCTGCATTTGATAGGAATTATGTAGAAATCCTCTCGTCCATTTTACTTCATGCATGTGAGCCCCGTAAAGTTTGTATATTTTTTATTACTGCAAAGTGGCTCCATAAAGAGGGCTTTGGAACCAAAATTATGTCAACGTGTGTGATAATGAGAGCTTTTGAACAATGAGTCGACAGTGTGTTGCTTTGAGCTTTTCTGTTGTCATGAAAGCATAAAGGATAGAGGGATTCTGTTAAAAGTCATGGTTGTTGTCCTTGTAAGCATAAATGCAAACAATGGGAGCATAAAAAATGCAATAGAAACCTATTTTCTGCCAGCAAGCATTTCAATTCTATCAGATGTTGTGGTTACTGTTCTCATAGGTAGACATGTAAAATAAAAAAGCATTTATAAGGCAAGTGAACTGTTTTACAAAAGTCCTCAGGGAAATGGGTCTCCGAGGAATGCAATTAGTATTAAATCTGGACACCTTGATATTCACATGTTAACTTTGGTATTTTTATGGAGTCGGTAGCTCTGATTTACTCTTCTTTCATCTGATATCTAATTAATTAGGTGGTTGTTAACTAGTCTTTAAATACATAATAATAAAAGGAAAGAAATAATTATAAATATCCTTGTGGACATTTTAATTATGGGTTGTCATTTGTACTTGCATGTAGATGGATTAAGCACTCAAAAGTCACAGTATATGTAGCATGTCAACTAATAGGTCCATGTGACATTTCAGTCATGTTAAAGTAGTCAATTCCATATTTGAAATTTATCCTTGTTTCATTAGATAACTAATTAATTAGGTAACTATTAATTAGTCTTTAAATACATAGTAATTAAGAGAAAGAAAAAATTACAATTATCTTTGTGTACATTTTACCTGGTGATCAAATTCAAGGTACAAACATACGAAGCAAACAACAATTTGAGATTTTAAAATCCAAATTGCAATGTTTCCATAGAGCAGTCAAGTAATATTGCTTGATAAAATAATTTTAGGCTTCATGCAAAAGAGAAGTTAAATTCATTGCTAGAAGATTTGTGGTACATTAACCTATGGAAACTAGTTTTTGTGGTTAATTTGATTTACATTTATACTTGTGTCTCTTGAATCTAAAAATGCTTGCTAGTGTTTCAATGGTTTTGGCTATTAGTATCCATCACAGTGGGAGTATTATATATTGTAATTGTAACTTTGGGAGTTGTTTTCATTTTGGTCATTTCCTTGAGCTTTATTGCTATTTTTTTAGAAAAAACAAACAAATGATCTTTGTTTTCTAATCAAAGCTTATTACATGGTGCAATGCTTTTGATTGGAAGAAAAGAGGTGGTGTAGCGGTCCAACTGTGGCAAATTCTTCAAGAAAAGAGTACAGGGTGAGTTTCTAGAATGAACCTTCTCCTTTGTTTACAATTGCATATAGTAGACAAAGAAAAAGGTTAATTCAAGATTCTCACTATATTGATTGTACTTGTAGTCATATCGTTTCTTTTTGTTACAAGGACAATCTTTACAACTGGGTATTGTGAGTGGCATATGCTATATGGTTCATAAAAATTAAGCAATTGGGGTTCAAAAGTAGATCTTTGTTGCAATAACATGATATCAGAAATGCAATTATTATCCAATCAATTTCTTTGGTGGCTGATTGCACTTTATAATTTAAACCTAGTCTTTTTTATTTTGAGAGTTTGATTATGAATCCATATGCATACTTTGATTAAAACTATTGGCTGAAGGTGCATAATTCATTGATGAAAAATCAATGCATTGAATGGCATCTGACTAAAGGCGAGGCTGTTTGGATTGCTAATTAGTCTTTGAATATATAACAATTAAAAGAGATAAATAAGTATAATTATCCTTGGCCACATTTCACATTTTGACCTTTCAATCAAAGTCAATTAACAAAGTAGCAGTTAGACCTAAAGAAGGTTCAAGGACTATGTTGATAGAAAACCATATTTTGGACAATGGCTAGACAATCTATTGAAATTGCTTTACAAACTTTGAAGCAAATACATTTTTCCTTCTGTTTACTTTCATTGTACATCTTAAATGGAAGTTGGGTTTTGCATTGCTGCAATCATTTGGATACTTTGATTATAAAATCATAGTTTAGATTATTTTAAGTGTTATCAATTCAAATCTTTCCTTGAAATACCAAGGATTCATCTGAGTCTTGGAGGCAGTGTACAACTGTCCTATAAAGAGAGCTTTGGAACCAATGAGTTGTCATAAAGGATAGAGGAATATTGTCAAATATTGTGGTTATTGTCCTCATAGGCACACATGCAAAATATGGAAGCATATAGAAAGTGAGTGAACTCTTTAATAATCCCATGAAACATAGTCTTTGTATGCATCCATGCATAGAGGTTACAGGTTTGCATGTATATATGTGTACATGTAATTATGTATATATGAATGCATGTATCTATGTTACCATGTATGTATGTGTGTATATAATAGATTACTATTGCATTTGCTTTAAATGATTTTTTTTGGATGGCGCCAGCTAGCCATCTAGTCATATTGTGGTTATTGTACATATTGCTTTTTATATATATGATCTCAATTTTGTAAGTTATTTTTCATATTGGTAAATTGGCATTTATCTATTTTTGCAACCCATGGGAGTGGCTTTCTGAATCGTGTTTGTTTTAAAATTCTCATGAAAATGCAAATACATAGATTCATTGATGGCTATGTGCCTTCATGCATATATGCATATTTATAGGATTTATTGCTATCATGTAGAGGCAACATAAATATTCATTCCCCAAGTCTATGTGGTCATTTGAATATGTGCATATATTAAGGGATCTATTGATACATGGATATATGCATCCATGGATACATGAATACATATATATATGTATGTGTGTAATCATGTATGTATGTATACATGTAAATATGTGTACATCCATGCATGTATGTATGCATCTGTGCATTGAAGCATGTGTGCAGCTATGTGTCTATGTATACATTTTATCCAGCAATCAATGTCAATTAATAAACTAGCGCTTGTACCTAAAGAATGTTCAAGGATTATGCCAGTAGAAAACCATATGCATATCAATATGTTAGAGAGCATGTATCTATGCATAGGTGTGTATCGATGCTAATTGTTCTAAATTCTAGTTGCATGTGATTGCATTAAACAATAAAGAATAAGTGCTAGATAATTGAAGTAAAATGACCCCATTCAGTTGGAAGATCAATTTTTTTCAGCCCTTTACATGTTATCTGAGAGTTTTGAAGCTTTTGCTGTTCATTGGCAGTCTTTGAAGCTTAAATGTCATAGTATATGTAGCATATTACCCAATAGCTCTATCTCACATTTCATTCATGTTGATTTAGGAAAGTTGATATTTCTCATTTACCCTTGTATTGTCTCATATCTAAATAATTAGGCAACTCCTAATTAGCCTTTAAGTACATAGCAATTAAAATAAAAAAATAATTACAATTATCCTTGTGTACATTTGAACTATTAATCAAAGGCAATTAACAAACTAGCCCTAGAAAACCATGTGCGTGTTAATGTGTTGAATAACATGTGTTTGTGCATAGGTGTATATGGATGCTATGAGTTGTGATTTCTACCATTGTGTAGCGCTTACTATTACTTGTACAGCCAAGCCACATGCAAGTAGAATTCATAATTCATGGCATCTAGATATGCTCAAGGACAAATACAAATCAAGGTTGTTGGCATCCCGATAAGAAAGATGATGAGATACATCCAATTAATGTATGTCACCACATCTTATTGAATAAAGATGATTTGGTTAGGTAGGTTACAGATGAGAATCCTTATTGGTGTGTGACTAATGCTCTTTTTGAAGACTTGTCAAGAAAATTGCATGCCAATACTATTAGAAAATAGGTAAAAATAGATTTATTGATTGACTATGATTGATGGATCAAATGTGTACAAGGATAGTTAAATAATTAGGCAGCTGCTAATTAGTCTTTAAGTAGATAATAATTAAAACAAAGAAATAATTACAATTATCCTTGTGGACATTTGAACTATTGATCAAAGGTAATTAACAAACTAGCACTAGAAAACCATGTGTGTGTTAATATGTTGGATAACATGTACTTGTGCATAGATGTTTATGGATACTATGAATTGTGATTTATGTTTGCATGTACCTAGTTTAAACATTTAATAGTTAGTTCTTGATAATGGAATGAAATGAACTTGGGAAAATGGAAATAGAATGACCCCATGGAATTGGAACATCAATGTTTACATGGCTTTAACATGATAGCAGATTTGTGTCCATGAGACTTATTTGAATCTCAAATGTCATACTGTATGTGGCGTATTAGCTAATTGGCTTAACATGATAGCTTTCAAACAAGTTAATTCAGCGATCAATCAAGCTAATTGGCTGATGAATTAATTGTGTTCCATGGTTAGTCATAGCTAATTATTAGTCATCTTTATCCTCCAAATCAGTTAAATCAATCTTGCCTATTCACATTCGCAAATACACAATCTTTCTGACCATTTTGCATGCTTTTAATAGAATAGGAGCTTTAGAATAGGATATGTACATTCATCTAAGCATGAAAAGACATGGATTTCTGACAGATATTATGGTTTGAAATGTTGTCATGAATATGCATACAAAATATGGAAGCACAAGAAAAACATGTAAACTGTTTGACATAATTCCTCGAAGAAATGTTGGCTCTTGGTGTGTAGTGATTGAAAATTATGTAGAGAATTATTTGTCGAAAAATATTTTTTCAAACTTTCAAGCAAATCAACTAAATAGTTGATCAAGTTAACTGTGAATCAAGTTACTTGACCAATCAATGAAACTAGTTCATTGATAGATCAGTTTTCTTGAATAGTTAATTATAGTTAATTAAAAAACATCTTTATACACCAAATCAATTAAACCAATCATGGCCATTCATATGAAAAAAAGGAATTTCTTGAAAAGGCTTTATAGACAAGGAAGAAAATACAATTGCTAGGTGCAAACCAAAATTGAAAAACCTTTGCCAACATCTTCCTTTATGTTTCTTGTGCTACAAATATTCAACAAGCTATAGTTGTCCATATTAATTGTATCCCTTCATCTATGTTTAAGCCATCTGTTTATTCTATTGCTTTCGCTATTATTTCATGGAAGCTCAAATGTCATAGTATATGTGGTGTAGCAGCTAATAAGTCCATCTCACATTTCAATCATGATAATTTAGTTTGTCTCATCTCTCTCTGATACACTAATCAAAGTCAATTAACAAATAAGTCAATCTTACACTTGACTCATGCAAATTAAGTCAATTCTATCTTTTACTCATTAATGAAATTAACTAATCAGCTTAACAAGATAGCTTTCAAACAAGTTAGGTCAGTGATCAATCAAGTTGTTTGACTGATGAGTCAATTGAGTTCAATAGTTAATCATAGTAATAGCAAAAGAATCCTTGTTAGATGATGTCATAGTTGAATTTGTTTTTGTATGCCTATCTGCACTTTTGCTATAGCTTGAAGCAATGATGCTTTATGGTTCAAGTATTAAGTGTAATTGGAAACCTTTCTTGATTTAAATTGATTGATTTAAATCTGTTTGGAAACCATACTTACAGTGGTTCTTTAGGCTCGATGCAAAATAGAAATATAGTTAAAATGCATGGCGAAAGCCTATAGAGAACCATGGTCACACTTGTGCATTTTGAATTCAAGAACCTATGATAAATAGTTTGCCAGGTTAATTTGTTTTCAATTAATACTTGTTTCTATTGAATCTAAAAAAAAACTTGCTGGTGTATTTCAGTGTTTTGACTATTAGTATCCATTACACTATCACTATCATCCATTGCAATTATAATTTTGGGAGTTGTTTGCACAAATGTGTTTTGATGCATTGCGAAACCCAACTTGCATTTCTGTGATAAAACGAAGAAAAATAAATAAAAGTAGCAATTTGTTGCCTTGAGTAACTCGTCTCTTGGTGTTCATTCAACGAGCACAAGATATTTTTCTCTGTCACTGTAAATGTCCCCTTTGTATTGACAAAAGCTATTAGTTTTCAAATCTATGTCTTTGCTTAAATTTACTTGTATATGGAGTAACATTGTTTTCAAATGCATGACTGATAATAACATGTATATTAGAAAACTTTGAATCAAAATACACAAATCATTTAAAAAATAATATTTCTCTCTTTGTCTTATATTGCTACAGATAGAGCTTTTTATTATACCACAAATGGAGATTCTTACTCCAAACAAGAGGGAATAGAAACATAAGATGCAATTGTTAGCCAAGTCCTTCATTGCTTCCTTCCTATTGGTAGATATCATAGAAAAGTAAAAACCTATTTCTAAGATGACAATGAATTTTAAGGCACTTGAAATAAGTTTGTCTCTATAATATTTCCCACACTTATTTATCCCTAGCAGCTATGTATTGGCTTATAGGTAGATATAACAGTTGAAAATGCTCTTGTAGACATATATTCACAATGTGGAAATATAGACAAGGTCCAGGAATTGGAAACAAGGAATGCATAGGAAACATAAGTTATGAAATACAATGACATGTAGCATAAACAAGTAACAGTTTAAACTCCAATAATCTGTGAAAAAGCTTTTATGAACATTGATTTTTTATCAGATTACTTTTGCAAAATACACGTGCACTAATGCAAAAAGGGTATCTGGTAATTTTGCTATCAATTCATATCACCCAAGAACTGCTTCCGATAGAGACACACTTCCTCCTCCATCTGTTTTAGTTTAGCAGAATCTGGTCAAGAACTTTATTTTGTTAAATGAAACAATAAGGAATTTGGAAAACAGAAAAAACAATGGATTGTTGAGCTTTCTAATTCATCATGATTTTTCAATTTTTTTACCCCACTTTTACAACATACTGAATAACAAGCAACTAAAAACAACATTCAGAACTCTACAATGCTCTTGTAGAATGAGAACACAAACAAGTATTCAAGGGTACCTATGCTGTTTACTTCTGCTCCAAACTCTAAAAGAAGGCTCACATAGTCTTTGTATCTATTTGTTGTTGCAATGTGCTAAACATAGGCTATCAAAAAGATTTGTCATATTGTTTCAAACTCTCAATAAAAAAAGAATCTCCATATTCTACCATCAGAGAAAATGCATTAAATTCAAAGGAGTTTGAAATTGAAGATAACAAACCTAATAGCACTCACTTGGATAAACTGTTTTCTATAGTGTGAATTTTATTGGTTCCTAGCATCAAGGCAGGAATACTCATGCATTCGGTTCAAATGCTTTTAACTGGCAGCATTGGGTAATCACATTTCAACATTTAACATATTACTTATTTTTTTGTATAGTTTGAATTTGGAGAGCTATTTTTAATATTGGAAAATTAGCATTTATCTATTTTCCTATTCATCTGAGTAGCTTTATAAATCATTTTTTGTTTTGAAAATTTGGGAAAATGTGAATGCATAGATTGATTAAATAAATTTAAGCAAAGGCATAGTTTTAAAACTGGTGGCTAGAGGTACGTAATCCATGAATGCAGATTAAATGCATTAAAATATCAGGAAAATGCAAGCACATAAATTGATTAAATAAATTCAAGCAAAGGCATGGTTATAAAACTGGCGAGTAGATGTACATACTGCATGGATACAGATTAAATGCATTAAATGGCATTTGGCTCAAGGTGAAGGTGCTGGAATGGCTTGGTGGCCACGCATGGCCAGGGTACTTTGGTCATTTAATATAGAGTTAAGCCACTTGCTATGCATCTCTATTACTTTGAATGTGTTGTTCTTGTGTTTTGTAAGTGCGTGTTCTGAGGAAGAGTTTGTAGCGACTGAGCAAGAGATGTTATACCTACAGAGTCCTAACCCAGAAACGAGTTACTTGAGGTGATAATTTGTTACTTTCCACAATTTCTTTCCATTAAAGTGCATAATGAAGTTGTGTTTCATAGTGCTTTAGTTGGACTATCACTATCACTTTGTGCCTGATGTGTCAGTGCATGTATGTATGTATGCATGTCTCTATGTACATATGCAGTTATCTATGTGCATATCTATGTAAACATTTGTAGATGCATATATGCATGTATGCATATGTCTCTAGATATATCTATGCATATATGTATGTTTGTATAGATGCATCTATGTGTATATGCATGCATGCATATGGATGCATATATGTTTATGTCCATACATGCATTTATGTGTGTCTACATGGATGTATCTGTACGTACATATACATAAGTATACATATATCTGTGTGTCTATATGTCTTTTCTAGGAAAGAGTTTATAGTGATAGGGCAAAGGTTGTCATGGTTCCAAAAAGGACACTCATAGACAAGTTACTTCAAGCAATAAATAGTTATTTTCATTAGTTTTCTTTTATTTTAGAGTCCATAGGAAGATTGGCTTTTACAGTGCTTAGCCTACGCTAATCTTCATAGACTAGCTCCTCAGATTAGCAATTGTCTTTTGTCCAATGTACAATATGGGAGCTTAACAATAACTTGGTGCTTATGAGTCCTCTAAAGATTACATATCTTCAATTACTGCAAAACTATTCCATAGTGCAAGCTTTAGAGCCACTATGCTATTAGCATGTGCCATAATGGGACCTTTCAAACAATATGTGGACAGTGTGTTGAGAAGGCTTTACAAACTATCAGGAAAATGCAATTTACAGATATAAGCCTAAACTCCACAATTGCTTTCAACTTTCTCGTTGTCATTAAAGCATAAAGGAAAGAGGATTTTTTCCAAACTTCTAATTTTTGTACTTTTACATGATAATTCACCTTATTAATTAATGAATCAAGTTATCTTAATTAATTAATCTTCTTTTCCCTTCCATCATTTCATATCTAATTAATTAGGTAATTGCTAAATAGTATTTACATACATAATAATTAAAACAAAGAAATAATTATAACTATCCTTGGGAACATTTGACCCATCAATCAAAGTCAACTAATAAATCTAATTCCACCTATTCACTGATAGTATTGGCATGCAATTTCCTTAAAAATTCTTGGAAAAGAGGATTACTCACACACCAATAAGGATTCTCATTTGTAACATCTGTATCCAAATCATCTTCATTGAATAAGACATTGTGGCATACATTAATTGGATGTATCTCATCATCTTTCTTATCAGGATGCCAACAACCTTGGTTTGTATTTCTCCTTGAGTGTATCTAAATGCCATAAGTTATGAATTCTATTTGCATGTGGCTTGATTGCACAAGTAATAGTACGTGCTACATAACGGTACAAAATAAACTTATGCAAATGGAAATGAAATGACCCCATTTAGTTAGAAAATCAATATTTATCTGGCTTTCACTATTAAGTGATAGCTGGTTTGGCATTAAACAGTAGCTAAAAATTGTTTTTATCAGAACTTAACAGTGCTAGCACAGGTCTGTGTCATTTTTTGGTTTAGTATTGACAAGTTGCCATGGCCTATTTACACTTCTTCAGATGCTTAAGCAAATATGGCATCTATTCCATTGATTGCTCTTAAAGAGCTTATGCCACCATTGCAATAACAAAAGTACACTAATGCATGCATATGCAAAATATGTTCTATATTATAGGGTACACAAATAACAATAAGTATTTTAAAATTATAAAATGCAATTTGCATTTTAAGAAACAAAAGTTCTTACTTAGGCTCTTTCTCATCGAAATGAATCTACATAAGAATTATGTTTTGTTTTTATGAATAGCATAGTATATTTCACTCACTGTACTTATTTGTCTAAATTGTCCTTGTGACAGGGATCGGTGCTTTTAACTGTATTTAAACAATCACGCACAAACTGAAACGTGAGGTTAGCATATTAACCTTCTCCTTTAAAAAAAAAACAATGCAAAGTTTTCCAAATATGCGCTTCTAGGAAGATTTCCCATGGTTGTAGGTGAAATAGTATATGTTTTTACAGTTTGCTCACTTCTCAATTTTGTCATTGTACTAGGAAAAACTACTTGTGCCAATAATAACAACAGAATTTGTACATTGCTACAAGTATACTTGATCATTCAATAGTAGATTGCAAGGTCAGCTTTCCAAATTGCCTTTCTACTTTTCTTGAAATGCAATTGAAATTCTTCAATATAATAACTGCATAAAGTTCTTTTTCATGTATTCATTTTGCCATCTTGTATTCCTCATTTCTTTGAACACAAATGATTTAAAAGGCTGCTTGAACATATACAAATAGGAAAATGCATTTTCCACAATTGCAATAGTAATTTATCTTTGAAAAATAAAAAAGGTTTTGCTTATGTGTTAATTAGTTATACTTCCTCTATACAATATCCATAGAATAGAATGAATTTCTAGAATGCAATTTTTAAACCCTCTTTACAGTTTCAAATAGCCTATAGAGTCATAAGTCTTTTTTTTATGTCAACTCATTTTTACCTATATGCATTTAAGGCAATTTTGTTCATAAGACTACTTATATCTGTGGCAAGTTGCTATGCACTGTGCAAGTGAACGTATATTTAATCTTCCTGTATTGCAAAAAAAGATCACAAAGTTAATTTCAAAAGCTGGCATGGCACATGAGTACAATGAATGATGTACTATGTTACTCATAGACATGAAACAATATTTTTCCATGGTCTTGTTTACATGCAAAATGACATTAACCACAATTTTTTTTTGCTCACATTGCCAATTTCACTATATGCTTTAAACCTCTAAAGTAAGAGAAAACTGAGGAAAGAAACTATTTATTGCCTCAAGTAACTCATTTATGGTTTTGGACATTGTAACAATAACAAAGTCTGCTCAATTTTTGTAAACTCTCCTAGAACAAAGACTTGTAGAATAGAAGAACAATTTGTGGAAAGTAATAGTCATGCTTAACAAGTGACTTAATTCTATAACAAATGAACAAATCAGCCTATACATGTCCACCAAGCCATTCCAGTAGTTTCTCATCCACCCACATGCTATTTAATGCATTTACTTTGCATTTATGCACTGTGTGCCTGCACCTCTGAGTTTTAATCTCTTTTTTAGTTATTTAATTGATCTATGCCTTCGCTTTTGCTCAATGGACCTATGCCTTTGCATTTTCCTCAAATTTTTAAAAATGTAAATGATTTTTAAAGCTATTCCCACAAATAAGAAAAGCCATAGATCTTCTTTGATCAAACAATGCCTTTGCATTTCCTTGATTTTCTTAAAATAGAAATGATTTGTGAAACTATTCTCTACATGCCACTTAATTCATGTTTATGTGAATAGCTTTTAAAATCATTTGCTCTTTGAGAAAATCAGTCACTTAGAAGTACATAGAAACAAAGGAATCCAATTACACAAAACATTTAAAAACCATAGACTAAGATTGACAATGTGAGCAAAAAATATTCTTATCCACCATTTCTTGCATGTAAACAAAGCTACCTGAAAAATATTGTTTTGTGTTTGTGGCATTGAAAGTATACATCATGCATTGTACTCATTTATCCTATTTTTCAATGTAACAGGAATAAGTACATACAATCTTGGTGGGGGACAGTGGATGACAAGGTCAGGTTGAAGAATTAATACTATTTTTCCCTTGTGCTTCTAAAAAATTGCTTGCTGTATAATATGTCATGTAGGCTTCTGCTACTACTCAAGATCCATTTTCCAACATATATAGAGATTATTATCTTCCAAGATGCTCGACAACATGATTAATACTATAAAATGCTATTGAGCAAAAGCACATAGGCGACATAGGAAAAAACTATAGATTTTGTAATCTAGATGATAGCATTTGATCCTATTCATACATAACATTTGCTATTCTCAAACACATTAGGATACAAAAGAAACAAATAAAATGATAGACGTTGACACCTATAAATTGACAAAGTGCCCCCAAATATCAAACATTGGCTACACGCTTAAGAGTGAGGGACTTTGCAGATTAAGTACTTTTGCATACAATGTTGGTGATTGTTTGTTTGACTCATTACAACTACTACTTAACAATCGCTACACATCAATTCAACTACGAAATAGTTCTATAGATTACTTCTTGATTTGCCTTCAAAACAAGGACAAAGAAGCAATAAAATCATACAACTATGAACTAGACCCTGATACTTTATATACATTGCACAAAGTACATGATCCGCAAACATATTTCCATAGAATGCGATTATCTGCAAAGCCACAGGCAGATTGCACTGAAAGTGGATTGTGGGGTGACTTATTCTGCATTCATTAGATATCCAAATGGTTGAATATACAAATATGCCTTTGGTCAAGAAGAACAAGAAGGTACTTATAGTTCAATAGTTCTGATTACACAGAATGAGTCTCTATACTATTTCATGACATGAATTCTTTAAGTGGACACTTTGAACCATTGTTAAAAATTGAAACACAAAACGTAACTTCAAAACAGCCCGTAGGTTCACATGAAATTAAAAAACTGTGCACAAAGTATCCTCGAATATCAAACATTGACAACATCCTTAGAGCTGAAGACCTTTGTAGATTAAGCACATTTGCATACAATGCTGGCGATTGTTTGTTTGACTCGCTTCAAGTACTACTTAACAATCAATACACTTCAACTCAATTACACAATGGATCTATAGATCGTTTCCTAACTTTCCTTCAAAATAAGGACAAAGAAGCAATTAAATCATATAACAATGAACTAAATCCTAATACTTTATATACATTGCACAAAGTACATGACCAAGAAACATACTTCCTCAAAATGCGATTGTCTACAAGACCATGCATAGACCATAGTGAACGTGGATTGTGGGGTGACTTATTCTGCATTCATTGGATATCCAAATGGTTGAAAATACAAATAAGCCTCTGGTCATTGACAACATCAAGAAAGTACTTAGATTTCAATTATTCTAGATATACAGAATTAGTCTCTATACTGTTCCATGATGCAAACCCTCTGGCTGGACATTTTGAGCTGTTTCTAAGAATCAAAGCCCAAAATCTAACTTGCCAATGCTCAACAAGCTTACTCCAACTTAAAAAGTTGATCAGAAGTGGTCCACAATATAAAATTACTTACTTGAACAAGACACATGCTTTCCCAAAAAATAAGAAGAATTTGAAACCATTTGTCACAACAAACAATTTTAAACATAAATCAACAATAAGACTTAATCACCTGAAGAACTTGATTAGCAAAGAAAAGAAAAAAAGAAAGTATACCTACTAGTCCAAAGAAAAAAAAAACATTGTCACCAATAGAAATTTATAGAACAACAATACAAGATACCCCAAAATACCCATGTGCAATTTGCCAAGTGCTCTGTTTGAACAAGGACATCAGGACATTCAAAGAAACACAAAAAGAACTATACTGTAAGCTACTACAATCAGATTTCATATGCCATGTATGCTACTTTGCATTGAAATAGTCCACTATTCCAAAGTATGCTACCCCACAGAAAATAAGAACTAATAGACCATTGTGCTATGTGCAAAATTTAACTCAGCTAGAAGAATGACTTGTCTCACTTAGAATTGCATTTGCACAGATTTGGGAACTAGGGTTCAAAAGGTCTCAAATAGGCCTAATAGGTTCTATTATAAATGTTCCTGTTGACATGAACATTGTACAAAGAGCATTACCACAATCAATTAACAACACACAAACAATTGATGTTTCATTGAAAAGGCACTTACAATACAAAAATGCATTTCAAAAAGGTATGGTGCGCCCAAATGTCATCATGCAAGCTTTGACTCAATTAACAAGGAGACCACTATACAAAATGCACAAAGTCCACATAAACCAAGATTGGCAAGAATTTCTCCAATGCACTCAAGAAAATGAAGACAATAGTCCACAAAATACAAGTGAAACAAAATTAGATAGTGAAATGGAAAATAAAAACCCATCAGAAACATTGATACATGGATTTACTGAGTCTAGAAGTATCCATAACATGGAAGACAAGATTATTGAAATTTCACCTGCAGAGAACAAGTATCCAACTGGAATATTTAAGGACATGTATGATGAAGAAATGAATTTCCCAACTTTATTCTTTGGCAAACCACGTGATAATGACATTGTAAAAAACTTTACATATCGGAAAATAGTACGTTGGGAGCTCTTACAGTCACAAAGACAATTTGCATATCATACAACAAACATTGTCTTCAAAGCTATTAAGGTACTAATACAACAAGTACTGTCTACAATGACAATAAGAATCTGAAAAGGCCAGTTAAAAGGGTGAAAGCTATTTGCAAAAGACGTTAAACACAAACCAAATCTAGAAAAAATTCTTAAATTAGATATTGGATATGTTGATTTCAAAAGAATAAGAATCTCTCCAGACTATTCACAACAACTTAAGAAAAAAGTATTTTCTATGATTCAACAACTAGGACCACTGACATTTTTCATCACTTTCACTAGTGCTGAGCAAAATTGGGATCCACTAATTCAAACATTACAAGAGCTGCACAATCTACACCAATCAGCACAAAACCGTCAAGAATCTAATGACCTAACACACATTGACATATTTGAACTAATCAAGAAAGATCCTATCACTTTTGCACGTTACTATAAACATAGAATAAATGCAATAAAAAAATTGATACTTATAGATGACTCTTTCTTTGGAAATGTCACTGATTACTTCTCAATAACTGAGTTCCAAAATTGAGGAAATGAACATGATCATTTCCTCATATGGGTTAAAAATGCACCAATCTACACAAAAAATAACAATACAGACATCATAGCTTTTGTTGATAAGTATATTACTTGTAACAGTGGAACGGATGATGAAACATTCACTTTTCAAATGTTCTTAATAGAAATAAACTTAACTAACAATGAATACATTGAAGCTTTGAGCTCAACATTAAATAGGCCTACGCTTTTTTTACAAACAAAACCATCACAAATATGGAACAATAGTTTTTCAAGGAAAATTCCAGATCTTTGGAAGGCTAATATAGATGCATAGTTTGTCCTCAATGCATATGCTGTTGCAATGTATTGTAGCTCATATATTGCAAAAATAGACAAGTCAATGACATATGCATTCAAAAGAATACGTACAGACCACAAGCAAGACAATATTGATGCAATACGAATGGTAAGTAAACTTGGAAATGCCATGCTTAACTTGCAACAAATGTCATCACAACAAGCTACACATATTGTTTTGTCATTACCATTAAATTACAGTTTAAGAAAATATATATTCATTGATACACGATCTGACAATGATCGCACATTTATACTAAAATCTGTTAAACAATTGAGCAATGAGCCAGACGAATCAGAAAACGTTCTTGCGAAATCTATTATAGACTACTATTTAAAACATCCTGAAACAATGGTGGACATATGTCTTGCAGAATTTGTTTCAAGATACAAAAAATACGGTGCTACAATTGAACCAAAGGCCAAACCAAATGTGGTACGGTTTATCAATTTCAACAAACACTGTGATATAGAGAATCATTGTAGAGAGCAATTGGTTCTCTATGTTCCATTTACCATTAATGAGCATACACTCAAACAAAACTTTGACTCTTTGGAACATGCATACATGTACCATGGACAAACCATTCAAACAAATAGTGCAAAGTTCATCTACAACACAAACCCCGCATGGGGTGACATTGACAAAGCTATAAATGATCTTCAGTCTCTTGTAGATGAATAGCTCATTGACCTGGCAATGCAAGCAAAGCTTCGCCAGAAAGAACTATATGACATACAAACAGACCTTCCAAAAATAGGTCATTCTAACCCAAATACCATGCATTCCAATGGATTTGAAATTGCAATGCAGCCACAAATTATAGATAACAATGAATACTACAAGTTAAGATGAATGTTAAATAAAGAACAACAAGAAATTGTTAAAGATGTTCTCATAAAAAAGATGAAAAATACACAAAAGCCATTGCACTTGTTTTTGACTAGGGGAGTTGGAACAGGAAAGACTTTTACAGCAAAGGCCATCTACCAAGCTCTCATTCGCATCTACAACAATTCTATTGACAATAATCCAGATAAACCCAAGGGCTTATTAACTGCATATACAGGTAAAACAACATATAACATAGGGGGATTCACATTACATTCAACATTTCACATACCTTTTAATACATCAGAATTCCTGCCACTGAACACTAAAGTACTTGACACTATGTCAAAGCACTATGATCAATTGCGCATACTTCTTATAGACGAGATATCATTAGTTGGCTCAACATTCCTACGGTATATTGATAGAAGACTACAAGACATAATGCAAATGCCTACAACATACTTTGGAAACCTTGATACAATATTTTGTGGCTACCTTTACCAGGCACAACCTGTCCTTGACTCTGTGGTTTTTGAAAATAGGCCTACTCCAATTGAAGTAATGCCTTATAGTTTCTGGAAAGACCACATAAAATGCTATTCATTGGTGACTACCATGAGACAAAAAGATGAAATATTTATTTCAACCCTTAATAGACTACAAGTAGGCATTGAGACAACTCATGACATAGACTATCTCAACAAAATTTTCTTTCATCCTGTACCATTTGATCCATTGCTTCTGCACCTTTTCTATAGGAGAATTGATGTTCAAGCACATAACAACAAAATGCTATCAATCATTCCAACCCAAATGATAATGCTAGATGCAATAGATGAACTTGAGGATGACCTTAATGCAATACGAGTATACAGTCACACAACGACACTTCCATCACAAATATGCTTGAAACCAAACATTTTTGTTGAACTTTATGTAGGAAATTACAATGTTCAAGATGGCCTTGTCAACGGTTCAGATGGAATTTTTAAAGAATATACATCACAAAACAAAATTGATATTGTCTGGATTAAATTTAATGACCCATCAATTGGACATCATCAATGCACAAAACTAGCACAATGCTATTCTACTATCATTGACAAAGACTGGGTGCCTACACAATGCATTGCTAGGCCAATCTAGAAAATAATAACAAACAATAAAATTACAATTAGAAAAAACTTCCCAGTACAAGTAGCATGTGCACGAACCATACATCGATCCCAAGGATTAACAATGGAGGCCTTGGCTTTTGATCCCACAGGCATTAGACAACATGGGCTAACCTATACAGCTCTATCATGAACAAAATTAGTAGAATCATTATTTCTATTACAACCTTTAACTACAAAAAACTTCAAATTTAAAGACCAAATACAACTAGAAATGTCTCGTCTCCAGACATGTGCACAATGGAAATTTGATAACCAAAGCACATGTTCAAAAAACAAATCACATATGCTCCTATGTACATTGAACACTCGTAGCTTGAAAGCACATGCAGAAGACATTGTCAATGACTATGGAATAATGCAATCTGATATCTTGTGTCTCCAAGAAACACATATGAATCCCTTTGAGCTAAATATCTTGCTGCAATATTTTGATAGCTTCTTTGTACATAACATACATGGCATAGCAAATTTAACCAGAAAACATTTATTCCTGTCAACAACAAAACAACATGAAACATCAAATATTGAAGCCATCACATCAACAGTAATGTTATCTAACAATGAACTCAATGTTTGTAATATTTATGCAAGACCTGCAACTGCCATAGACAAAGTAATTGCAATCTTGCAAATAATTATTGCATCCACAAATTCAGAAAACATGTACATTTTAGGCGATTTTAATGTGGACATGTTTTCAGAAAGCAGAAGCAAAAAAATACTTCACAGTTATATGCAGCAGAACAATATACAATTTATGTTGAACCAACAACACAGCATGGGCAAGTCAGTCATTGACCATATTTGGTCCAACACGACTACAAATATATGCTCTATCTATAAATCAGAAGCATATTGGATTGATCACAATCCAATTTTCCTAAAATTGCATGTTGCCCAATAGACAAATTCAACTTTATAGAACTTAGAGCCTTATATCACTTTTATGCTTTGCAATGCCTTTTTCAATGCTATATCCATTATTTGTAGGAGATCTATGGATGAAACTAAAAGACAGTCAAAGCAAATACAAACCACACAAGAAGAATCAGCACAATGGTAAAGCACTCATAGTATTATTCCTTCATACTCATTCACCCAAATCACAAATATTCAAATAACATTGTTCCAATTATTTGCAGGACACCAAAAGATGTATCAAAAAGATAGGCAAAACAAGTGCAAATTGCACAGGAAGAGTCAACACAACGGTAAAGTGCTTGGTTCTTCATTGTACCGCCATTTGCCCAGCTTGCTAATATTAAATTAGCATTCAATTGACATTATCCTTGTTCCTTGTAGGACAAGAGTCAAGAAACCTAAGATTGTTTCAATCGAACAACTAAATGCAAAAAGAGTTGGATACACCTTCCAAGGTGATGTGCTTGTTGTCTACAAAGCAACATTGGATAAGGCCAACAAAACACGGGAAATGCTACGTGCTGATTTAACAGATCACAAAGTAGAAATGACAATCACGTTAAATGTTAGTGGAAACCTTGTGTATAAACATGAGCCTAAAATAGCCCTGGGGTCAGCTATCTCAATCTCAGATTTCCAAGTTGCACCTAGGACAGATTACAACAGAGGTGACTGTGATTGCATTTTGATTTTAATAGACATAAGCACCACTAAAAACATCCCACACCTCTGTCAAGAGTACAAATTCATTCCAAGTACGACTATCAGCTAGCTGCTAACAACTATAAATGAGTACCCAGCTGGCACAATAGTTGCGCTAGTAGTTGGTGCCAAGAAAATGGGTACCCAATTTGCAGTTGACATCAAAGATGGCCACACTGACATAGACAGAGCACAGGTATTTCGGTCTACAAAACTTTTTCCTGTTCTTTTAGTTTCAACCTTTTCTCGTTCCACAGTGGTCTCTATAACAATTTCCGTAACAAAATCTAATTCTCTCATTGAATCGTAGGTGCTATTATGGTCAACATATGAGCAACAATACTTTGCAATAGAAGACCAGTTGCATACAAATAAAACACCTGCAATGCTTTTCAAGAATGTTGTAAGAAAAACACATCAAAAGAACATGTTTCACACATGTCGGTCAACATTCATCTGTAACTTGAATGACAAAAGAAGCTTGGAAAAACTCAACAGCCTACTACATTCAACTTTTAAGGTAACAACATTCATTTTTTTTTAAACTATCGCATCCAAACCTGTATTTTTTGTCTCCTCTAACAATTTTGAACCATATTCTATAGGTTTCTGGTACTCTAAAAGCAACAAATGCATTTTCCAATCCATTTCATGCATGTTGTCCAAAATGCAAATGCAAATTCGCTGCTTATGGCACACTCCAAGAAAAAATTGCTCACTGCAAACAGTGCAACCAACAAGTCAATTATACATTATGTTTGCAACTTAAAACTACCATTACAACTTATGACAATCAAACAATTCAGTCTTCAATTGACTAGGTCACTATGCACCATCTATTTCCCACACTGCAAAAGCTCAGCTATGAAGACTATATCAAGGACAAGTCAGCAGTCATATTCATCCTACGGGACTTCAACGCTAAAGGACATTTTAGCCTTGACCAAAACAATGCCATTGTTGAAGCTATTTGCATTGACAAATAGACAGGAAACATCACCAGAAGGTAAAAAAGTCATTCATATGTAAAAAATTTCTCTTTTGAACTAGCACCTTAAATCACCATCCATACAAACTATGTTTCTAATATGTAGCATTTTCTTGGCTTTACAGGAAACTAGGAATATAGGAGTACATATTTACATTGTTCAGACTTTAACTTTTTTGCTTTTCCATGCTCCAAGACATTTCACTGGTTTTGACATGTTAAAGACATCTTTGGTTTTAAAATACTCTATTGCTATTATAAATTTAGACACTTTTATAGCTTACTATGTTAAAGTCTTCTCGAATATGGACATCTGAAACTCTAATTTTGTTTTTGCACCTACAAAGACAATCGTTCTCTATGTACATCCGTCATATATGTTCAATAATTATTACCCCTCTATGCATAATGCCATTCAAACTATATAGTTTAAATGTTTCCTTTTGCATTATGTCGTTTCTAGTTTTTCCAATATTTGCTCTCTGTTTGTTATGTTTTCAAGAGTTTATGGTGACTGAGTAGAATTTGTTATGGTTGCACACTCCAGACCCATAAACAAGTTACTTGAGACAATAAATAGTTATTTTCCTCTGGATTTTTTCATTTTATGTTGTTAATGCAACCAAGTCTCGACACTGCTTTTATGCATTGTACTTTATAGTCACTTTTCCATCATGCATTCTAATGTATAAAGTACATTCCTGTATAGAGAAATCCATTTGTTGCTTTCACTGCATATATGCATATATACATGTATATATGCCTCTATGCCCATATGCACATATGCACATGTTCATGTATGCATGTATTCATCTAAGCTTCTACGTATCCCTGTATGCAATTGTGTATACATGTGTCCATGCATTTATGGATGTGCCACTCTAGCCTTGTAGCAATTTATTTTGTTCTATGAATATCACATATAGGAACACTAATTAGCTCTTTCACCGTAGATAACAATTGATTTCGTAAATGCCAAATCGAGCTTATATATATCAGGATACATATATACTTAGACTTAAAACTACTGATTTATGATCTCTATTGTTTCATTTTCGTAGACATGTTAATATTGCAATCAAATGTGTAAAGCATTTATGTCCAAACAAATTAGAAACAGGAGTGGCAATATGTTACATAACCTTGTGTTATGCCTTTATAGCAGTTTTTTCATTGCATTTCAAGATAAGCAGAAACTAAAATTTTATTCATATTATTTCATCTATGGCATTTACAACTTTTCCAATAATTATTACAGGCATAGAGTTCAGTGTTGAATAGTTCTATTGTTCATGTCATGGCTTCAACATTGTTCATGTCAAATTGCATTATCTGACAAAGTTAACATGCGAAAACCAAAGTGTCCATTATGAACACTTATTGCATTCCATGGGACCACATTTCTTTGAGGAGTTTTCTCGAACAATTCGCTTCCCTTGTATATGCTTCCATATTTTGCATATGTGCCTATGAGCACATTAACTATAACAGTTCATAAAATTCCTTTATCCTTTATGCTTTCATCATAGCAAAAAAGCTCAAAGCAATTGCAGAATTTAGGTTTAGAGAGCACAGGCTTACAGAACACAAAAACAACACACACAAAGTAATAGAGATGCATAGCAAGTTGCTTAACTCTATATTAAATGACCAAAGTACCCTGTCCATTCATGGCCACCAAGCCACTCCAGCGCATTCACCTCCAGCCAGATGCCATTTAATGCATTTAATTTGCATTCATGTATTGCGCTCACATTTTCCTGATATTTTAATGCATTTAATCTGCATTCATGGATTACGTACCTCTAGCCGCCAACTTTTACACTATGCCTTTGCTTAATTTTATTTAATCAATTTATGCGTTCACATTTTCCTGAATTTTTAAAACAAAAATGATTTATAAAGCTACTCGGACGAATAGAAAAATAGATAAATGCTAATTTTCCAATATTTAAAATAGCTCTCCAAATTCAATCTATACAAAAAAATAAGTAATATGTTATATGTTGAAATGTGATTGGCCGATGCTGTCGGTTAAAAGCATTCCAGGCAAATGCACAAGAAAATTAAAAATGGGTTCACAGGAAAGAGCTTTTGATTCTAAATCCATATGCCTACTTTGATTAAAACTAGTGGCTCAAGGTACATAGTTCATTGATGCAAACTCAATGCATTGAATGGCATCTGACTAAAGGGGATGCTATTTCAATTGCTAATTAGTCTTGAATATATAACAAGCTTCAAGGAGGAAACTCTCATTATTGCACACGTTGACATAATTTTGGTTCCAAAGCTCTCTTTATGAGACCACTTTGTAGTAATAAAAAATATACAAACTTTATAGGGCTCACATGCATGAAGTAAAATGGACAAGAGGGTTTCTACATAATTCCTATCAAACGTAGATGACACCTTCTCATTTCAACAAGAAATTCGAATAGATAATACTAAAAGTAGTTTAAAATATGAATTTATAATCAAACTATAAGAATTCCTTAAAGCACTATGAAACCTTACTTGCATTTCGCAATTGTAAACAAAGAAAAAGATTCATTCTAGAAACTCACCCTGTACTATTTTCTTGAAAAATTTGCTACAATTACATAATTTAGGTTTACATTGTTCCAAACTTCTCATTACAACACAGGTTAACAACACATTGGTTCTAAAGCTCTCTCTCTGGCACAACTCTACAACAATTGAAGATATATAGTCTTTACAAGGCTCACATGCAGTCAACAAAATAGACAAAAGGGTTTTTACATAATCCCTTTCGAACCACATTTCATGGATCCACATTTATTCCACGACTTTTGTCAAAGAGTTCACTTGCCTTTTGTATGCTTCCATTTTTTGCATATGTGCCTATGAGGACAATAGCTATGACATTTGACAAAATTCTTCTTTTTACATGCATCCATGCATCCTGCCTAGAGATACACATATACATGCATCCATGTGTAGTGCAATACATGCATCTATGTATACATGCACCCATGGATATATGTATCTATGCAACTTCATATGCAATCCATGGATATTTCCATACATGCATATTTAAGCATTTATGTATCCAACTATGCATCTATCTATCTATCCATGCAACTATGTTTCTATGTATTCTTCTACCTATAGATGCATCCACGCATATATGCATATGTGCTTCTATGTACAAATGTATAAAGGCATCTATCCATATATGTGTTGATGTATCTATAGATACATCTATTCATAGATACATGTATCTACGCATCTATGGATACCATGATAGATGTCCACATCCATGTATCTATGGATACATGTATCAAGTAGCTCATTTCTTGGTCTTGACTCTACAACAACATCTCTTGTGACTACACAGATCTATAGAATAACAAAAAATGAAATGCTCAAAGTAATCACAATGCATCTCTAGTCACTTAAATCTATATTACATGATAAATCCACATGCCATTTAATGCATTCACTTTGAAACACAATCAAGAAAACAACTAAATACCACTTTCCAAATAAAAAAAAATAACTTTTGAAACATCAACTTCCAGAATTAAATACCAATATGCACAAAGTGATCATATTACCCTAACTAGATGACTATGAAGCACATGTCACCTATGCAATCTAAAATCTAAAGATACATACTATCCTTATGCACCTATGCACAAATACATACTGTCTAACATATATACATAATTACATGCACACATATATACATGCAAACCTATATGCATGGATGCATACAAAGACTATGTTTCATGGGATTATTAAAGAGTTCACTTGCTTTCTATATGCTTCCATATTTTGCATGTGTGCCTATGAGGACAATAACCACAATATCTGACAATATTCCTCTATCCTTTATGACAGCTCATTGGTTCCAAAGCTCTCTTTATAGGACAGTTGTGCATTGCCTCTAAGACTCAGATGAATCCTTGGTATTTCAAGGAAAGATTCAAATGGATAACACTTAAAATGATCTAAACTATGATTTTATAATCAAAGTATCCAAATGCATTGTAGCAATGCGAAGCCCAACTTCCATTTAAGATGTACAATGAAAGTAAACAAAAGGAAAAATGCATTTGCTTCAAAGTTTGTAAAGCAATTTTAACAGATTGTCTAGCCATTGTCCAAAATATGGTTTTCTAACAGCATAGTCCTTGAACCTTCTTTAGGTCTAACTGCTACTTTGTTAATTGACTTTGATTGAAAGGTCAAAATGTGAAATGTGACCAAGGATAATTATACTTATTTATCTCTTTTAATTGTTATATATTCAAAGAGTAATTAGCAATCCAAACAGCCTCCCCTTTAGTCAGATGCCATTCAATGCATTGATTTTGTATCAATGAATTATGTACCTTCAACCACTAGTTTTAATCAAAGTATGCATATGGATTCAAAATCAAACTCTCAAAATAAATGCATATATAAATGTGTCTTTTTCTTCATTTCATTATGTATCTATGTATCCATAGATGCAATCATGCGTATATTGATTTATGCATATATCTCGCCATCTCTCCATGCATCTGTCTATATATATATGGTTGTATCTATGGCTACATGTATACATCGATTTATGCATATATGCACCTATGAATTGCATGCACACATCCATGTATATATGCATCTATTGATATCTTGCATGTATACATGTATATATGCATGTATGGACTCATGTACCCATGTATTTGTCTTTGTCTTTGTCCATTTGTAGATGCATATATGCATATTTCTACACATCCATGTATCTGTACACCTCTCTCTATAAGATATCCATCTTTGTTTGCATACATGTGTCTATGCATCCATCTATGCATGTGTGCATGTACTACATGCACATATGCATTTGTGCATGTATATACAATACTCTTCCTTAGAACACAAGCATGTACAACAAAATATAGCATCCACAAAGCAGTTGCGATGCATTGAAACTGGCTTAAATCTATATTAAATGGCCAAAGTATGCTGGCCACCCATGGCCACCAAGCCATTCCAGCGCCTTCCCCACCAGCCACATGCCATTTAATGCATTTGCTTCAATTATTCTGACCTCTCTATGTATTCACATTTTCTTGATATTTCAATGTATTTAATTTGCACTCATGGATTACGTACCTCTACTCACCAGTTGTATAAATTATTCCTTTGCTTAAATTTATTTAATCAATCTATGCGATCGCATTTCACTGATTTTCTATAACAATAATGATTTATAAAGCTATTCTGATAAATAGAAACAGATAAATGCTAATTTTCCAATATAAATTTATCAGAATAATGCTAATTTTCCAATATAACAAAATTAAAAGTTATATGTTGACATACATTCATGCATATTGTCCATACATGCATATATGCATATATGCCTTCATCCATATTTGCATGTGTATATGAATACATCCTTCCATGTAACATATGCATTTGTATCTATATGCAAATATGCATGCATCCATGTATACATGTATTCATTTCTCCATCTGTCCATGTAGTTCTATTTTTTGTGTATACATGTGTCTGTTGATGTATCCATGCATATATCTGTGAATAGCTCTATGTATTTCTCTCTCCATGCATTTATTGTTCTCTAACACATCAGCATCTACATTTTTTCAGTTTCATGATCTTCCATATTTATTGTTTTCATAGTATATGCATAACAACTTCCACTTTGTCTACTGTTTTGACTCTTCTATCCTTAAATATCATAATATTTTTATATCTATTCTTCTCTTGTCGCATTTCAAGGAAGCTCAAGGATCTCAACACCTTGTTCAGTACGAAGGAGAGTGAGAAATGTGACATGAGTCTTTTTTTTGTGTTTATATTGACACACTCAGCCCTATGATGATTTTAAAAAGCATAACCAATAACAAACTAGACATTCTTCCACCCTTTGTTGGAAGAAATAATCACTTCATACTCTATCGATTCCATTCATTTCCATTTCCACCCTTGCACGTCCTTTCTTATCAAATCATATACATTTCAAAATCCATTTATATGCTTGCCTTGCATCATACCAATGTGTTACATTCCTTTTTTCATTCAATGCAGCTCACTCATTCAAATTTTTATTTCTTGCATTTAATTTTAAGCATATAACTAAAAAATGATAAATTCATACCATTTACATTCCATTCATTCTCATATCCACTCTCGCATATCCTTGCCTCCCATATCAAATACTTTTCATAACTTATTCATACACCTTACTTGCATCTCATCATTCTCTCAATTCCCTCTCTTTGTTGCACTCGCATAACTCATTCTTCTTTTTTACCCTCACATATCTTTATCTATCTATACCTCAAATATACCTTCATCCATCACAACAAAATTCACACCATAGCAAACAAAGAAAAAGATGAAGAAAATATCAAGGTTATGCAATTAAACACTGAGGGCTTCGAAAATAACAATCATAACATAGAGTTGTATTCAAGAGTTATTTTCAAAACGTCTTTTCTAAATCTTGTTTATTATAGATCCCTAAAAGCGAGTATGACAGTTTCTTAAAGCCTAAAATGTGTAATCAGATTTAACAAATATTTACATCTATCCATGCATTCAAATGCATCATTAGATATCCTTTATACACTTGTTCAAAAAACAATAATGTATATGTTTCAAATGCAAATTGTTTCTGACATTTCTAGCTTTATGCATATAGGCATTTATAGATTCTTGTTTGTGTACCAAATTACATGGACACATGTATACATCCATGCATGCATAAATGTTTACATGGATCCATATATGTATGCATTCCTTCGATATATGCATTGGTGATAAATAGTTCATTTTCCCTATTTTCTTTCGTTTACTACTGCAAATGCAAGTTGAGTCTCATTGTGCTTTGACAAATTTGTATTTCTACTCAATTTTAGTGTTTTCTATTCAACGTTTCTTGTTCTCATGTCAAGGATGCTTTTCACTCTTCTATGCATTATTTGCACATGGATACATGTATACATGCATGCATGTATACATAGATGGCTCAAGCATTGTTACAAATGTTTAAGATTATTTGCATTTAATAATTCAAACAAAATAATAGTAGATTTTTGCTTCCTGAATAAGATCATAGAGGACGTTTGTTACTGCAAATGTAAACATACACCCATGTAAAAATACAAGTATTCATTGGTGTATCTATCAAAAAGTCCACGTATTTATTCTTTTCATAGTATATGCATAACAACTTTTGCTTTATTTTCTCTTTTGACTCTTGTATCCTTAAATATCATTATATTTTTATATCTATTCTTCTCTTGTCACATTTCGAGGAAGCTCAAGGATCTTGGCACTTTGTTTAGTATGAAGGAGAGTGAGAAATGGGACATCAATCTTTCTTCTATGTTTGTATTGAGACACTCAGCCCTATGATGATTTTAAAAAGCATAACCAATAACAAAATAGACATTCTTCCACCCTTTCTTGGAAGAAATGATCACTTCATACCCTATTGAATCCACTCATTTCCATTTCCACCCATGCACATCGTTTCTTCTCAAATCAAATACATTTCAAAATCCATTTATATGCTTGCCTTGCATCAACACCAATGTGTTGCATTCCTTTTTTCTTTCAATCCAGCTCACTCATTCAAATTTTTATATCTTGCATTTAATTTTAAGCGTACAACTCAAAAATGATAAATTCATACCATTTACATTCCATTCATTCTCATATCCAGTCTCACATATCCTTGCCTCCCATATATAATACTTTTCATAAGGCATTCATATACCTTACTTGCATCTCATCATTCTCTCAATTCCTTCTCTTTGTTGCACTTACATTGCTCATTCTTCTTTACTACCCTTACATATCTTTATCTATCTATAGCTCAAATATACCTTTATCCATCACAACAAAATTCACACCATACCAAAGAAAAAAATGAAAAAATATCAAGGTTATGCAATTAAACACTGAGGGCTTTGAAAATAACTATCATAACATAGAGTTGTATTCAAGACTTCTTTTCAAAACGTTTTTTCTAAATCCTGTTTATTACAGATAACTAAGAGCACATATCATAGTTTCTTGGAGGCTAAAATGTATGGTCAGATTTAACAAATATTTACATGTATCCATGCATTCAAATGCATCGTTAGATATCCTTTATACACTTGTTCAAAAAATAATAATGTATTATTCTTTTGTTTCGATCATAAATGTTATTTGTATATCTTTCAAATGTAAATTATTTCTGACATTTCTTACTTTATGCACACAGGCATATATAGATTCTTCTTTACATACCAAATTGCATGGGCACATGTACACATTGATGCATGCATAAATGTTTCCATTGATCCATATATTTATGCATTCCTTCGATACATGCATTGCTGATAAATAGTTAATTTTTCCTGTTTTCTTTCATTTAATACTGCAAATGCAACTTGAGCCTCATTGATAACATGTATCCATGCATTCAAATGCATAATTAGATATCCTTTATACACTTGTTCAAAAAACAATAATGTATTATTCTTTTGTTTCAATCATAAATGTTTTTTGTATATCTTTCAAATGCAAATTGTTTCTGACATTTCTAACTTTATGCACCCAGGCATATATAGATCCTTGTTTACTTACCATATTACATGGGCACATGTACACATCGATGCATGCATAAATGTTTACATTGATCCATATATTTATGCATTCCTTCGATATATGCATTGGTAATAAATAGTTAATTTTCCCTGTTTTCTTTCATTTCATACTGCAAATGCAAATTGAGTCTCATTGTTAACATAGAGTTGTATCCAAGAGTTCTTTTCAAAACATCTTTTATAAATCCTGTTTATTACAGATCCCTAAAAGTACGTATGACAGTTCCTCGAAGGCTAAAATCTATAATTAGATTTCACAAATATTTACATGTATCCATGCATTCAAATGCATTATTACATATACTTTATACACTTCTTCCAAAAACACTAATGTATTACTGTTTTGTTTCAATCATAAATGTTTTTTTTTATATGTTTAAAATGAAAATTGTTTTTGACATTTCTAACTTTATGTACGCAGGAATATATAGATTCTTGTTTACATACCAAATTACATGGACACATGTACACATCCATGCATGCATAAATGTTTACATGGATCCATATTTTTATGCTTTCCTTCGATATATGCATTCGTAATAACTAGTTTATTTCTCCTATTTTCTTTCATTTAATACTGCAAATGCAAGTTGAGTCTCATCAGGCTTTCAGACTCGTTCAGATGCCAAGGATGCTTTTCACTCTTCTATGCATTATGTGCATGTCGATACATGTATACATAGATGCCTCAAGCAGTGTTACAAATGTTTCTCTCTCAATAATTTGCATGCAAAGTGCTATAAACATGTGAATTATTTTAGTGCACCTACATTTTATCTTACGTAATAAGGTTCTTTATATCTTTCCAAATTATTTTTTGTTTAAAATATATACACAAAAAAAAATTATTCGTATTACATAAACAAGATTAAAATCTTATTTATAATAAAATCAATACCTTTGTACTGTTTCATCTAAGAATTTATTGTATTATTTATTTCACTTATTACATTTTAATAAGTCAAATTATTACATTTTATTTTGAATGCAAAGTGCTATAAACATGTGAATTATTTTAGTCTAGCTACATTCTATCTTAGGTAATAAGGTTATTTATTATATCTTTGCAAATTACTTTTTGTTTAATATATATACACAAATATTTATTCGTATTACATAAACAAGATTAAAATCTTATTTATAATAAAATCAATAGCTTTCTAGTGATTCATCTAAGAATCTATTGTAATATAATTACATTGTTCTATACACAAAAATATGTTCTCGTATTACATAGACAAGATTAAAATCTCAATTATAATAAAATCAATAGCTTTATATAGAAGTAACCTACATACTACATTAAAAAAAAGATTGATTAATCTTAGAAAAGTTTACACTCAAATGAGCTACCCCTATCAATGTTCCACCTAACACTAGTGTTTCTACTAGCACTTGCATATTTTGATATGATAAACTAAAATAATTCAGTTGTATTAATTAACGTAACATGCATTTTAGAACATTAAACTAAACATAATTTTATTTAATACTGCAAATGCAAGTTGAGTCTCATCATGCTTTTAGACTCGTTCAGATGCCGAGGATGCTTTTCACTCTTCTATACATTATGTGCATGTGGATACATGTATACATGCATACATGGTACCCATGAATACAATTTTGCATGCATCCATCAACGCATGTTAACTGTTCACATGTCTCTATGGACCACGTTGCCCATGGACCCTAAACATTCCACGCATTTATGCACCATTGCAAATTACTTCAAACTTTCCTAGCTATATTTAATACATTTTTATTCCTATCTCCTATCTAATTACTTTTTCTAACTCATAGCTACATGCCTTTTACCTCTCGACAGGAACTCAACGCTTGCGTCACTTGTTAATATAAGGGTCGGCACAAAATTGGGTGGCCAATTTAAACTATCAAATATTTTATTTATTATATTTATTTAAACTAGCAATCACACCTATGTGCAATGGGTTTGCGGAAGAGCTCTAATTTGAAAAGAGCAAAGGAAATAGAAATTAGATGGAAAAAATTGTAGAGTCTATTATCTAGAAATATATATAAAATTTGACATGCACCATGACATCGTTGCTTGCTAAGTTATTTATTTCTTCCCCACTAGAGCTATTCTATTGAGAATAACAATTAGTTCAGGCTCTCTAAAAATAGAATCATAGGTATTACAATAACTTTTTCTGTTGATTTTTGTGAAGTGTGATATAACAACTAAAAATATTAACCAATCTAAATCAGAATTAAAAGATTTTAACAACTTTTTCTCTTTGAAAAATGTAAAGTGTGATAAAATAGCTAAAAATATTATCCAATAAAAATTAGAATTAAAATATTTGTATTTTTTCTTAATAAGTATGGTAATAATCATACATAGAAACATCATATCACACTTTATTAGTTGAGAATAACAATTAGTTGGGGCTCTCTAAAAATAGAATCATAGGTATTACAATAACTTTTTTGTTGATTTTTATGAAGTGTGATATAACAACTAAAAATATTAACCAATCTAAATCAGAATTAAAATATTTTAACAGCTTTTTCTCTTTGATTTATGTAAAGTGTGATAAAACAGCTAAAAATATTATCCAATAAAAATTAGAATTAAAAGATTTGTATTTTTTACTTAATAAGCATGATAATAATCGTACATAGAAACATCATATCACACTTTATTAGCACAAAGGCTACATATAATGTGAGATTTGAGCTTGAAACAAGTCATGCAAACCACTATCAAGTCATAAAAAGCAAGTTTCATCGATAAATATTCTTTTGACAAGTCATGGAAACATTCTATTCCCATTTGCAATATTTTTTGTCAATTTAATGGCTACTTTCTTTTTTCATTTGCATTGCTCTATGTTTTAAATGAAAATATTCAAAATCAGGTAATACTTATTTTCTTTAAGAAAAGAATCTAAATTTGTGTAAGTTTATTTCATTCCATTATTTAACACTTATTATTATTAATTCGACCACATGCAAACTAAAATTTGCAACACATGACATCCATAGACAATCATGCACAAACACTACTCTCTAACATGTTAGCATACTATTTAGGCTAAATATATCTTACCATTGTGCTTGGCCTCTATTTTCATATTCCCTTTTAATTCCTACATCTAGTGATTTTGCATGTATTTTTCTAGTGCATACATGTTGTTTCAAATATGAGTTTCATAGTGTGCATATTATTTTCTTTTACATGCATTTAGAGTGTAGCTTTTAGCTGAAGAGGATAAGGTTATAAATGTAATAGAGAAGATTGAGGTAGTTCAATTGCACATAATATCTCTCCAATCTTTTTTCAAATTATTTTTTTATGAATTTCTAATAGACGAATTGATAAAGGGAGAAACACAAACATAAATATGCCTGATGCATTATGTATCACCAAAATTGGACTCTTGCATAATTGTTGGTTAGTGGTTCCCTATAACCATACACCTTAGTGAGAATATAATCTTATCTAAAAGATTATATTTCTTTTGCCTCTACCCACAATTGCAGAGCCCTCGACAGAACAACATGAACCACCATACATATTGATATAGTATTTTCATATTGAAGTCTTGTAATATACAATTCCTTAACTCAAATGTATAGTCTTCACAAATTTCATTGTTCCATGCTCACAAAAATCATATTGAAGTACATCATCACTTCATTATTGAGCATGTCCTCAAAAAGGAGATTGAGCTAGTTTATACACAAACCAATAAGCAATTTGTGGATGTCTTTGCCAAACTTTGAGTAGAGATAAGTGTACATGGGAAGCTAATAAGCCTATTTGTTATAGGTAGGCCCCAACCCCCATCATCTAATGGAAATATATACTCTAGTTAATCAAACTCCTCAAGCATCTGTTACATAAAGACATAGTTGTCATGTAGAGACATGTTTGTTCATATATTTTTCCTATTTAAAGGATCTTTAGATCCATAAATTATATATAAAGTAAATATTCAAAGCTCTCCAATTTCAACAGCCATAAGGAACAAGCACATAAGTTGATGGTAGGTCATTCTTTAACAAGAAACTTATTTTAGCCATCAAATTTTTTAATTCTCTCATTCCTCTATCTTTGAATATAAAAGACAATAATTGCACCCTTGGGAGAAGTCTTGATTCTTGATATAGCATGTAAAGCACCATTCATGAGTTTTAACCACCTTGGGCACACTTAGTTTTGTAGGCTAATAACACACCGCCAAAAAATGTTCTCAAATCCTCAATTCATGTAAGCTATAGATAGAGTAGCCAGTTTAATTCCTTTCTAGAGGGTTTGAGACCAAGTAGAGTGCAGCAAATGAACAATCAATTTCTTCTAAAAATCCAATGAACTTGTAAGCATAATTATGTAGAAATCAGTTTATGGAGAAACAACTTGAATCCTAGGACACTTTTATCCAACATATTCGGCCTGAGATCTTGGAAATGACATTAAGCCCTAGACATTGCCTTGTACCAGTATAAACTTTAACTTGAATAGTGTGCAATACTTTTCTATTTATTGAAACATTTTAAACTTCTTTATGAAAAAGGAAAGAGAAAAGAAAAAGAAGTGTCAATCACTCTATAGTTTGAGCATGTGTTTTGATGTCATATCTTTCTAACCAAAGGTCATACGAAATCAATACAAGGAAATATATCAATAAATCACCTCCAATGGAGAAAGCGGACATTTCCCATTCTTCTTGTTCATCCCAAGCCTAATGATGTGACCCTTTCTATTGAACTTACCCTTCCATCCTCTTTCACGTGCAACATTCATTTCAAGCTTCTTTGTCTCTCCTCCATCATAAACATAGTAGCAAGAGAAAGCTACCATGTCCTACAAATTATACAAGAATAACAATCATATCCAGAATTTACACATACAAAAATACTACAACATTTTTACCTAGAGTAAACTTCATACAATAGGTAAATATTGTATCCATTTAAAAGATACAGAAACATGGATGTTATAAGCACCTCTTCAAACCGAAGATGAACATATATAAACTTCATGTTGGGAATATGATGCCATTTAATTGCAATCCTAAACATTATTTCATGTATCTCCTAAGTCCTTGGAAAGTGTTCCCCAACACTAGGATTAGAAAGAGATTAAATTTGAATGAAATGAACATGTTAATTGACATTTGTAATTAATTCTACATGATAGGAACATGTGACGAAATCTAAGAAGAGCTCCTACAAAATAGGAGCACATTGGTCACCCACATGGAAGGTGGAACCCACCTTGAGTTAACTGTTTGGAGAAAAAGATACCACTTTTGTAATACATGTAAAGATCCTAGAAGTTAGGGATTGATGTAACTTACATGCATGAAGTTTAGTTCAGCTTAGATCAGTTTAGTTTAGTTTAGTTTAGTTTAGTTTATTTCAATTCAATTCACTTATGGTTCAGTTATCTTCAGAACTAGTTTCAGTTGAATGCTAGTTGACTTCAGTTAACTTGGAATACATGACTAATGACTTGAGTTGCATAACAGATAACAGGTGGCTACTTTCAATTAATAGGGGATGATCATTCTTACATGAATGGTGGAGAGATATGTTTCAGTTAACAGAGATTGACTTGGACCCACCTTGGGCACCCAAGTTGGCTTCTTGGAGTTAACACTTTTGCATGATAAGATATTTCAAAAGGATGAGTTAAGTGGGCCCATTCTTGGGTACCAAATTTGAGGATAAGCTTTGAAGATGTCTTTGGAATAAAGGTTGAGTTATGACTTCAGTTTGAGATGCCCAAATGGATGAAGGAGTTGATTCGACATTGTTCTTCATGGTAGAAATCTACTTGAAAGAGATAGGCATAGCTTTTGTGAGATAGGGATTGAGCTTTGTAATTGTAACTCTTTGGAGTTTACAAGGTTTGATTATTGCCTATTTATCTCAAGCAAGTTGAAGAGATTTTGTATCATTTTTTATTGCAAGTTGTGAAGAAAATTTGTTGAAGGAAAAAGAAGCATCTCAAGCAAGGATTGGAATTATTGTGATCTTATTGTGAGATCAAATAATACATTGATTCTCGATGGAGTTTTTTCCCGAAAGGGTTTCTCCATGGTATATGTTGTGTAACTTCAAATATTCTATCTAATTCTTCTACAACCTTTTTTCTTCATTTTAAAAATGGTAAAATGAATCTAACCAGATAGCCATCCATAAAGAATCTAAAACAAAGAATACATATTTAGATCAGAAATCATAAAGTTATAAAAAGTATTAAGCTACATAATCACCTCAATTTTCAACATTTGGTATCAAAGCTGAGGTTGGGTAGAGTTTGGGATGCCTTTCTCTTAAAAGATTGAAGGTGTTTTGGATATAGTGGGAGCTTTACTATTTTTGTTATTGCTGATTTTGGAAAATAAGTTTGTTACAATGAGTTTTAATTCTCATTTAGATATTGAAAGATTCAATGGATCTAATTGTGAGATGTGGAAACAAAAAATGGAGGATCTCCTTGAAGAGAGAGATCAATGGTTAGCTATTGGTAATGAGACAAAGTCACCTACAATGATGTCAGATGAGGATTGGGCTAAGCTTGATAAGAAGGCAAGAGGAACCATAAGATTATGTCTTCAACTGATATTGTTCTCTTGAATGTTTTAGAAGAAACTATTGCATATTTAAGTTGTGGAAGAGAATAGGTGATATTTATCAAACTAAAATTCTTACTAATAAGTTGTATTTGAAAAGACAGATGTATTCTTTAAAGATGAAAGATGGTGATTCTATTGCAAATCATTCAAGAATGCTTTTAGTTTTATTCTAAGTCAGTTAGAATATGTAGATGTAAAGCTAGAAGATGAAGATAAATTCATTTTGTTACTTTTTTCTTTACCAGAGTCTTGGGAAAATCTAATTGTTGCTATTAGTGGTAGTGGTGCAGATTCGAAGAAGGACAATATAATTCCTACTCTCCTATTAGAGGAGATGAGGAGGAAGTCTAAAATGGAAATCCAAGATGCCTTGTTTGTAAAAGGTAGGCCTGAGAAAAAGGAACCTAAGGGAGACAAGGAAGGGTGGGTAATTCAGAAGGACAGAGTAAGCTAAAGTGTTGGAACTGTGGTAAACTGGGACATGTGAAAAAGGAATGTAAGAACAAGAAAAAGAGTTTTGATTCTTCTTCAAAGGAATCATTAGATGACGGTAATAATGCTTTGATCATTTCATGTAAAAATTTTAGTGATGACTCTTTGCTTGATGTTAAAGAGTGACCTTCATGAGGAGGATGGTATTCATGATGCCACATGTGTAGCTTGTACCATGGTTTAGTGGGAGTTGTTGGCAGTGGCATGGATGCATCATTGGTAAGGTTATCTTCATGTGATTGGGGATATGGTTTTTTATTGGTTTAGAGTGGTTTCTATTATATCATGGTTTACTCTTGATATGCATTTAGAGTTTTGCATGGTACTTGTTCTCTTGAGACCAATATGGTGCATGTTATCTCCTAGTAGAAGATGATTAGATCATGTTGTCATGTTTATGTTCTTGATTCATGATTGGAGCTTTGACATTGATCTTGTGTAGTTATCTTAAGTATTGGGTACATTAATCATTTTCTTGATTAATTCATGATAGTGCTATGTTGTATTTGGATTTTGGCATGAATTGGTTGGTTACAGGTCCTCATGGATACTTGGAGAAATAGGTGAGGCTTGAGTTCTCTTATGGTAAGAGATATATGTTGGCCTAAGAAAATATTTTTCAACAATAAAGACTGAGAAGCCTACACCTTGGTTGGACATGAGTTCAACACACTCAGCGGTTTCACATGCCTCCAAAGAGGCAGTTTGGATATAGAGACTTGGTAAAGGTATTGGTTTTAATTGCAAGTAAGTTAAACTTGAATCATGTGATAGTCAGAGTGCTATGTGTTTAGCTAAAAATCCTATGTATCATGCTCGTACTAAGCATGTTGATATTCAGTATCATTTTGTGTGAGAAATGGTTGAAAGTGGGAAGGTATTAATTAAGAAAGTTGACACTTTAATTAATGTTGCAGATTATCTTATGAAACCAGTTCCTACAAATAAGTTCTCTTGGTTTTGGTTTTAATCATTTTCTTGGAGCTTCATGATTATGCAAGTTGCATTTGAAGTTGGCATGGTTTGATTAGTTGGTGTAGGAAGGCCATTGGCCTTGAGTCATGTACTTGATTTATAATAATGATTCCTTTTTTAAATTAATTGCAATGTATAATGTCAAGTGGGAGAATGTTTGGAATAGGATGTCATTTAATTGCAATCCTAAACATTATTTTATGTATCTCCTAAGTCCTTGGAAAGTGTACCCCAACACTAGGATTAGAAAGAGATTAAATTTGAATGAAATGAACATGTTAATTGAAATTTTTAATTAATTCTAAATGATAGGAACATGTGAGGGCATCTAAGAAAATCTCCTACAAAATAGGAGCACATGGGGCACCCACATGGAAGGTGGAACCCACCTTGAGTTAAGTTAACCATTTGGAGAAAAAGATAGCACTTTTGTAATGCATGTAAAGATCAAAGAAGTTAGGGATTGATGTTTACATGCATGAAGTTCAGTTAAATTCAATTTAGATAAGTTCAATTTAGTTCAATTTAGTTCAATTCAGTTTGGTTCAGTGTCAGTCCAATTCAGTTCAGTTTAGTTCAGTTTAGTTTAGTTCAATTCAGTTTAGTTATGGTTCAGGTATCTTTAGTTAGTTTTAGTTGAATGCTAGTTGACTTTAGTTAACTTGGAATGCATGACTAATGACTTGAGTTGCATGACAGATAACAGGTGACTACTTTCAATTAATAGGGGATGGTCATTCTTGCATGAATGGTGGAGAGATATGTTTTAGCTAATAGAGATTGACTTGGACCCACCTTGGGCACCCAAGTTGGCTTCTTGGATTTAACACTTTTGCATGATAAGGTATTTTAGAAGGCTAAGTTAGGTGGGCCCATTATTGGGCACCAACTTTGAGGATAAGCTTTGAAGATATCTTCGAAATAAAGGTTGAGTTATGACTTCAACTTGGGGGCCCCAAATGGATGAAGGAGTTGATTTGACATTGTTCTTCATGGTATAACTCTACTTGCAAGAGATAGGCATAGCATTTGTGAGATAGGGATTGAGCTTTGTAATTGTAACTCTTTGGAGTTTACAAGGTTGATTATTGCCTATTTATCTCAAGCAAGTTGAAGAGAGTTTGGATCAATTTTTATTGCAACCTGTTGTGAAGAAGATTTGTTGAAGGCAATAGAAGCATCTCAAGCAAGGATTGGAATTATTGTAATCTTATTTTGAGATTAAATAATACATTGATTCTTGGTGGATTTTTTTCCTGAAAGAGTTTCTCCATGGTATATGCTATGTAACTTCTAATATTCTGCCTAATTCTTCTACAACCTTCTATCTTCATTCTACAAATGGTAAAATGAATCTAACCAAATAATCATCCACAAATAAACTGTAACAAAGAATACATATTTAGATCAATAATCAAAATTTTTTAGAAAGTATTAAGCTACATAATCACCTCAATTTTCAACACTTCCCATTATGCTTGGAGCTTTCCCTAGTCATGCGCTTACTAAATTTTTTGCAAGCGAAGCAATAGGCTCAGAAAATTTTAATGCTTCATAATTAGCCAAACATTGGAGACATTGTGTGTTGGATGGGACCTCTAATGCCAATCAATTTACAAATGGAGATATCCAAATCACACTGGCATGAAAGAAGAAAATTTTAAGATAAATAATTATTTCATAGGGAAAACTTCCACAAAGGGTTCAAATGTATTCACCCATTCAGTGCATGATCCAAATATCTCACAGACAAAACTTCTAGAGAGGAATAATTTTTTTTCACTTATTCATATAGAATGATTTCTTTGTGCATGATCAAAACATCTCACAGGCCAAACTTCCAGAGAGAAATAAAATGTATAAAGATTGATTTATTTACACAATATCAAGTAGGATGCCTACAAAACTCAAATGTACAAGTTTACAAGCACTTAACCTTTCTTGTGTAATAGACTTAACTAAGAATAAAACCCAAAGCTTCTACATTTACAAAATGCTAGATTTTCTTGTACTAATGCTTATAAACTTGTTCAAATCATAAGAAATTAAGATAAGATCATAGAAGAAATCTTTACTTACCCAGTATCAATTAATTTGGGAAGAACCTTTTGCAAGTAGTAATCAACAGAAGACCAAGCCTTAATCCAAAAATTTGAGATATTGCTCCTATTGTAGTCAAACCTCTCCATTAAATCTTTTGGCTTGAGTTCTCTCACTATCCTTACATCATCTCTCAAATTTCTCACATAACGTTCTTTGTCATATATGTCTCCAAACTTGCTAATAGAAAAGAAATTTACAACATTAGTTGTCTAGAATCTTGCAACAAAAATAGAAGCAGTATAACATGTTTTCACAACACAGGCATTCGATGAGAAAAAAAAGCCAGAGTGGAGAGACATTATAAAAACACCAGATAGCTTACCCAGGATCTTTCCAAACACCATTAAAGTGGAACTTGGGGATCACAAGAGTTGCATTCACAAGGCCTACCATAGCTACAACATTGCAAATCTACAAAACCAAGTAGAGTTTGTATCAAAGCCCCAATCCAATATGGAGAAATAATAAACTGTATAGAATAATTCCAGCCAATGATCCACACAGAGATTATATACTACTGTACGCTACTAATTCAGACCACCATTTGCTTCAATAATTATATAACCAGTAGAACGTGGTAATCCTGTAATATGGAAACACCAACATAGGTCTTTAGCACTATATTTTCATATTGAAGTCTTGTAATTTATACAATTCCTTAACTTCCATTATGAACATTAAATAGGATTGGTCTATTCCTTAACTCCTTAAGTTTTGTTATGAACATTAAACAAGATCAATTTCCATTCAAAATCTTAAGTGAAGCCAAGTGGTGATGAGGAGTTATAGACCAACGATGATGAAGGATCGGTATACATTCAAAATCTTAAGTGAAGAGCAGTGTTGACGAGGAGTTACAAACCAACAGTGGTGAACGTGAGGAATGATTCGATCTACCTACTTTAAACAATCTATGACTACATTTTACCACACTATCAACCAGGCCCTCTCAGTGCTTATAAACCATTGATTGAAAAATTGAGCTCTAAAAGCTCAAATAGGGACATGCCTTTGGTGTAAATATTATTATTATATTTAATTTAAAATATCAAAATTAGTGTTTTGAAACATTTTTCTCGTCTCTATCAAAATTCCAATTTCAAATCAAGTTGGAGACACAATAATGTAGCATAACAATAACATTAGAAAGAAAATTAAAATAAATAAATAGAACAATTAACTGTAACAAAATATCATAAAATTAAGTGGGTGGTAGTGTGGGTTATTGGAAAGGACATGATTTGATTCCCAAAGCATTTGATATGACTCTTCCCTACACTCTATTCATACTCATTCTTTGGAGTGACGGCAGCTTTGGGTGTGGCATATGGTTTTAAGGCAGGTACATTGGGAATGTACAGGATAATAAAGCTGGTATTAATTACGGTGTATTTCTATTCTAGTTTGGGTGGTGAGGGTATCATTTCTAGCTATCTATGTTTGTTTGGGGTTGAATGTGGTTGTTTGGGATTGCTCAGCCATGGTAGAATGATCAAAATTTACGATGGAGATTTATGTGGACTTGATTGTTTGCTTTGGGGCCGACACCCCCTTAGCTTTGGATTGCAAGGATAGGAAAAATGCTTTCCAGGAAGTTTTTGATTAGCTCTTGAAGTGCATATTACTCAACATCGATCTGCTGATAGTGGTGGCCCTAAAAATGGTGCTCAACAAAGGGTACCTAGAGCATAAGGAGTATTTCCATGTTAATTCACAGGTGGTGTTGTGGTTCCTAGCCTCCATTTTGGATAATGGGGTTTTGAAGGTAGAAGCCAAAGTCTTGTTGGGAAAATTGTTTAAAAAGGAGATGTTTGGCGGCTTGGAGGAGGTGCTCAAGGTGGTCATTCTTGGCAAGGGAGAACTGTGCACGAGTGACTGGTAGCTGGTGAAGAAGCCAGGTGAGGTGATTCAAAATTTTCCCTTTCTTCTAGATTTAAAAGGGATGGAATTGGTGCACCATCGGATGATTGTGGTTGTCGTGGTTCTCTTCCTCAAGAAATTTTTTCATTTGGTTGAGGTAAATGATATGGAATGCATGAAATATTTTGATGCCTTTGTGAAGGCAAATGGTTTCCTATAGATTTTGTTGCTCTCTGTGTTTGGTGTGGGGGTGGGTGGTTTGGGTTTCTTCTAGGTTCTATATTGTTTTTTTATGAAGCATGGTAGGGGCATGTTATTTTAGTGTTTATATTGTCTGGGGGGTTTTTATCAAAATTGACTTTTTTGGATAGTTTCTATGTTGGTGACTGGGGATTTTGGTGCATTCATGAGCCATTCTGGCTTTCTCTTCTTGGGGGTGGTTCGGTTGGGTGACTTGGGTGGTTTCTTTTTGGTCTAGTGCCCTTTTTCCTACAATAGCAGACGATTATAATGTTTTTTGCAAATCAATACAAATTTCCTTATGAAGCAAAAAATATATCATAAAATTAAAAAAAAAAAAACATACAATTAGCCTGTAAAGAATATAATATATCTATAGATGCACGAACAAATATAAACTCAGTAATGTAGGTAAAGGAAGTTTCTCAATGTTTTTTTCTAGATGTTTTGGGTCCTGCAGTAAGAATCATATACATGAATTGTCACAGAGTTTGACCAATCTTTTGTAAATCCAAAAAATTTCAAATGCTTGAGAAAGAGAATAAAAATAGAAATCTTGATATATATATAAAATGGCAATAAAAAATTTCCTAATGGCCTATTTTTTATCAGTTAACATCCTCACCATATGTATCCAGATACACTACAATTTTACTCATGTCTCCATCTATGATAATTCACACAAACTAGTCAATGAGATGGAAAGATCGCCCTTATGCACAAAATCACCCATTTGTGTCTTTGATTGGAATAGGTGGATGAATTTCTCTCCAAGACATACTTTCTATCAGGAAGAATCTTCCATCATTTCATCACTATCACTAAACACACCAATAGCCACAACACAACAACTTTAAATGGGTCCCCAATAATATAATTTTATAATATTATAATATATTTTGTGACATGGGTTGTAAAATTGTGTTATTCTTGTTGTAACATTATGGCTCTTAACTCTTTTAAATGATACAATATGTAAATAGTTCCAATTCTTCATAGTCAAATTCATTGTTTTGTACATGTACATCCCCTACCCATTGAAATAGGATTTGGGTGTTATAGGAATGCAGAGGTAGAGAGGAATGCAAAGGTTAGTTCCCAAAACATAATAAACTATTGTTGATAGAATGTAGAGGATAACTCAACACTTCTTCATAACTTGGCATGATTGGTCATGATAGCTCTTTGCACATAATTTTCTTCATTCTTCTTTATGTCTTGCAAGCTTGATCTTGACTGATAAAAGCATTGCAGTAATGTTTCTAACTCTTCCCTTGAATTTCCTTGACTAATTTTTAAGATCTTCAATTTTCTCAATAGATTTTCTAGGATCTCTTCTAGGATTTCAAATGATAAAATGACTAGTATTTATATGCAATTCTTCTAATTCCCCAAAAATAAAATATTGATGGCTGAAAAATTAAATTAAAAATTAAAATAACAAAATTTTGAAACCAACATATCCAAAATGGGTTGGTCAAGGGTGTGGGGTGCCCTAAACTGGACCCATCCTTTCCGGGGCCTAAAGTGTTGGGAAATACTAAATGCTTAATTTTATTTCCATTTTTTAATTTTTTAAAGATATTATAAAATGAGTAATTAAATGCATAATTAGGTCCAAGCACATAGGGGGAAGCTAAACCTAGTATGAAATTGTCAAGCATGATAATTTTTTATGCCATGGATTGTTACATCCAAATTCTCTAAGTTAATCAACTATGCATTTAAAATAGGTTCCTCTAAATGATATTCCACCACATCTTTGATATTTTTCTCTACCTTGCTAAAAATGTTTAGATATACCTTTGTGGTATCCTTTAATGTTTTCTTTTACTTCATTTTTTCATTATGAATTCCTTTGCCACCTCTTGATCATTTATTCTTATTACCTTAAATATATTATTCAAATTGTCTTTAGATTTTAGTTCAATTTGATATTTTTCATCAACAAATTATATATTAATATAATATCTAGTTCTTCTTAATTAAATATCTCCTTAAACCATTTATATAGTTTTCTACTTAATCTTTACTTAATTAAAGATGACTATCTTTTATTGTTAACTCATAGAATTTCTTATTACATTCATTGACACTCATGTATCTTTCTATTTTATATTTTATAACTTCTTTAATAGTTATAATTGACAATCCGTATGGGTGAACTTATACTTCAACTTCTATACCATCACATCCCACATTTCAATATTTTGATTTTATTTTCTATTCCTTTATAACTAAATTTAATTCTACCATACAGAAGCATAACCTTTAGTCTTTTATTTTATAAAATTCATTCTTTCATGATCTAAAATTTATTCATACTCAATTTATATTCTTCTAGATTAGATAACTAATCAATCAACTCTTCTAGGTTCAAAGTACTAGTATAATTTGGATTATCAATTCTAGTTTTATTACCACAATTGAAATAGCCTTTTAAGATCTTTTTATCTCAATTTTATTATTTCATCACAACTTTTTTGGATACCTTTTCATTATCATACTCATTTTATTCATCAATTTTAATGGCTCTAGGGTTATAATCCCTTTTTCAATCTTCTTCAAACTCATATAATCAAATATTAATGTTCGTCATCATCATATTAAGAATATCATCAATTTGTTCCATAACACATAGAGTGTGTATTAACCTCTATCCATTTTTATGGAGACATAACTTATATATATTAGATGCAAAGTAGCTTACAATTGGTGATCTATTCCAACCAAATGTTAACTCACTAAGGAATATTCCACCAAAAATTTAATTCTATAAATCTCTCTTCAATCTTCCCCCTTCAAGATAATTTTTTTAGGGCATACAAGGACTCAAGCTCCCAAGATCACCTAAAAAACTAGATCTAGTCTTCCAGAGAGTGATAATAGTATAAATTATTTTATTATGTATGCAATAATGGCACAATGATCAAATGGATCAATTATTCTACATAATGTACATATGAAGCATTTTGTATGAATACAAGGTGTAAGGATAAGTAAACATGGGATTATTAAATGTATCACAATCATATGACATGAGACAAAAATTAAGGATCTAAAGTGAACCACCATAAGTAAACTTAACTAACATTTGTGAATAGGACCTAGGAGGTGAACCAGTTAGGTAACATATTTGTTCACATCGACACCCTCCCTTAAGTGTGACTGAGGAGAAACAAAAAATACAATAATGAAAATATGCATAGATGATGCAAGGATGGGTCCTAACTACTAGGCCATGTTAGGCACCTGTGTACAAAAGATCTCTCACTATAAAAAAATTAAAGGAGAAAAAACCCTCTCCAAACAAGAGAATGTAAGGAAAAAAAAAGTACAAGTGATGGAAGGAGTACTCAACATAACCCCTAATTAACTACATCCATCATAAATATATAATATATATCCCTCCTCAAGAGAGAAAGAGTGAGACTATATATCCCCTCCATAATTTAGTAGTTCCTATGCTAATGGTGAATGCACAAACATGAAAGTTGAAAAGTATAATGTAATAACCCTTTAACGAAGTAAAAGTTTCTAATTTTACACTATATGAGTAAATAAACAAGTAACATGCCATTGTAATAAAAAAAAAAATTCTTTATTAAACAAGATGCATTACGTAATATAACATGGATTTCCTTTTCATCATAATAAATCATAAGTTACATCAATATAAGAGTGCATAAATTTACATACATAGATCAAATATCTTTAGAACAAATAGTTGTAAGATGGTCTAGGATCCTTCCTTTCAAATCTTGGTTCTTCTGTCACTTGTTCTGGAGGAGAAGCATCACTCAGGCACTTTTTTTCCAACCATAGATGCTTAATGCAATCCCCCGCACATCTATCATTCGATAGATGGCCCTTCCCTTTGACGAAGATATTGTTAGAGTAATCGATAACGACAACCAACTGAGCATAGTGTTGTGTCCTACATAACTAGAACTTGTAATCCCAAAATCTCGAACTAGCATGTAATACTAGACTACGATGAAATGATAGTGTAGTCTTGGTAGTCACAAAATCCATAGTGGAGTATCAGAAATTACACTACTTTGGCCAAAGTGTTACATTCAATATTCCTATTGAGAGTCATCTATCACATACACCACTCAGGGCTGATTTGACTTAAGGCTATCTTAAACTACGCATAGGTATTGTCCTTCAATGGATATTTTGTCACCCCAAATTAACCTACCACCATTGTAATCTACTTGGAATGAATCTACTAAATAAGTAAGTACACAAGCTTCCTCCCATACTAGATTAACTATCCTAAGAGTAACACAAGCTTTCCTAGTTAAATCAATAACTTAAGCTGGGTGTACCTCAAGTGACTCTTGTATTCAATCAAACCTAGTATATTACATCTATTATATACACCAAACTCCTATTATGGAGTACTTACAAACACAACATAAAATAAGCATTAAAGCTTCAATTTTCTTTTCAAAGACACTCTCAAATACTTCTATTGCACATACAAAAAAAGACATTTCAAGAAATCATAGAAAACATAACATTTCTAAGTAAAAAGAAAATAAGAAGAGATCCTCATGCTTTTTATCACTTATCCAAATTAACGACAACAATGCAACCCTCTCCCACAACAAATAGTTTGAAAATAATCTTCTCAAGAATATCACAATATCTCTACCTCACTTGTTCATAGCTTACTTAGATCTCAAAATATAAACTCCTCACAATTATATGAACTTACTTCCTTTCAATCTCTCAATGCAAAGCAAAGTATGGCTGGGAAAATACATAATTATGAAATGCAAAAGATGTGTAATCTCTTGAATAATTGCATCCCTCACAAATGAAAAGGCTCAGCTATTTATAGAGAAATCAAACAACCTCATGGCCTACAGTTTAGGCATGTAAAATGACAACAAACTTCATGCAAAGCAATTCAGCAATGAGGTGGTGATCAAGTAAGCTCAAGCTCAATAAAACCTCCTACAAATTGTCTTGCATATTTTCCAACAATCCAAAGACTAATTCAAAATGCATGTGGAGAATTCAAATTATACTCCAACAAAGACATCTACAGAAAAATGTTTCAAGAGGTGGCGCCAAATCCTCTAATCCTCTTGTCAAGTTGGCATGGTCTCTTATGAAGAGAATCAGTCAATATTAAATCTATAACACATATCACTCATTGACTATATTTAAGGAATAAGTCTATTTAATCATTTAAAGATGTTGGACAAAGTTAGTGTTGTTTTTCATCACTATGTCAACCAAGTCTAAGCCAATAGCTAAACACATTCATATGTTTTCACATACGCGGCATGGTGAGTGGAATTCAGCTTCACCACACAGCCATAAGCATTTCCAAATCAATTATAATAGTCATTATGACTATTATCGGCCTTTATTGGACCATGATTACAAATGTCTAAAAATAGCCTATATAAATCGACTTCTATTGAATAAGAGATAGTCAAATTCTAATGACATATATAAAATGATAAAATATCATTATTATATACATATATATATATATATATATATATATATATATTATTGAATGTGTGCATATATATATATGCCTCTATGTACACGTATATGTAGGTATATTATATCGATGCATCTGTATGAGCGTGTCCATTTTCCAACGTACACATGTATTGATATACATATACATATATATATATATGTTCACATCTTATTCACATATAGCCATTCACAATTACCATCATATTGATAAGTGTTTATGTGTCGTACATCTATACATATACATATGTGTGTCATTTGATCCCACTGACACACATGTGCATATATAATCACATACTTCCACGTACGTCTCACTTGTCAATATAATCATAATAGCAAAAGAAAGATCACAAAAGTTCAACTAGATAAACATCACCCAATAATGCATGCAGTAGCAAAAAATACTCTCAAATGCAAAAATATTAGCTAAGGATGACTTACCTACTACCCACAAACTGACTCAACTCAATCATTCTACTTGGTGTGTGTATGCTCAGATAGTTTACTTTTACCGATTACCTGACCAAGATATTCTCCCGAGTGATACTTCCCCTCCACTTGGAGGAATGGAACACATACCTGCATCCACTAACACATGCACACGACAGTGAATTGTTCATAACATATGCAGTATACATAAACATTTCCAAAGTTAGAATACTAATAATTCAATAACCTTTCATTCACATAGAAGAAATATTTCACCATGAATAACATCAACTGAGATAACATCAATTGAGACAATCATCAAATGAGATAACATCATATTGATAACAAGGTACAAACATATTTTATTCATCTCCATAATTCACATTACATTTATATTTACCCTATGTAGTAATAGTAAATAGTAGCTTCACAATTGGGGTGTAACATACTCCCCCCTTATGAATCATTGTCCCCGATGACCTAAGGTATTATTAAAACATAAAAACTAACAAAAAATTATTCAACATTCTCAAAAGCATCAAGAATATGAGGAAGTTTCAATTGAATTTTCACATAGTCCTCCCAAGTAGCTAATTCTTCTGCATATTGGTCCCAATGGACTTTCCACTACAAGACCTCTCTATTATTCAAGTGTAGCTTATGTGTTTGTAGCACCTTGACGGGCTCGAGAGTTACTACTCCGGGGTCTTGTACCTATAAAGCAATCTGATCAATTACATGATTATCCCCTATTATATAATTTTTAAGGTAGGACACATGGACAAAATGATGCATTTTGGAAAGAGTTGGTGGCAAAGAAATTCAATAGGCTACTAGATTCACTTCCTCTAGAATCTCAAAAGGTCCAACGAAACATAGGGCTAACTTAGAAGACTTTCCAAATTTAATGGAGCTCTTGTGAGGTTTCACTCTTAACAATACTTTGCCACCTAAGGAAAAATTATGAGGCACTCTCTTAGCATTGTAGCTTTTATGTCGATCCTTAGCTTCAACTAACCTTTGCTTAATAATCTTAACTTTCTCATCCATTTTAGCCAACATTTCTGGCCCAAGACTTACTCGATCCTCAAGTTTATCCCAACTTATAGGAGTTTGACACTTTTTGCCATACAAAGCTTTGAAAGGAGCCATCTTAATTCCAGAATGATAAGATTTATTGTAAGAAAATTCAACTAAGGGTAAGTAATCCTCCCACTTGTATTATTAATTCATGCAATACTTCCTAAGTAGGGGATGATCCCACAAAATTGGTTTACAATTTCTGGGAGGAACCAATTTTTGCTAAAATCACATATTTTTAGAAAATATAGTGATTTAAGCATTAAAAGGTTCCATTTAAAGAATTCCAATTGAAGAGGGTTTGATCAAACTACCTTAAATCAAACCCCCTTGGATAGAGCCCCACTAGTTTTAAACCATACCTATAACAGAGTCTCCTTTACACCTATCAAAATGCTGATAAAAAACCACTTTTGATTTACCTTTTGGGGGATCAAATGAGTTCATTTAAAATTTATTTTTTGTAATTATGTATTCCTTATTATAAGCTTCCCAAAAAGTATAATTTTAAATAAATTTTATTTTTTTATTATATTTATTTTTTATTTCTCGTGAATGTAGGTTTTTCACCGAAAGTCAAGCTCTTTTTTCTACACGTGGAAAAATCACAAATTATAAAAAAATAAAATTAAAATATTAGTGAACCAGATATTGAAGCCCTTGATCCAACAAAGAAAAACATTGAATTTGATACATACAAAAAAGTTAATTTTAAGATCGCGCTATGTTTGAATTATAATTGGTTTGAATTCAAAACTTGATTAAAGAAAAATATTCAATAAAAACTATCTAACAAGTGGAAGCACTAGATATCAGAGTTACAAATCTAAATTTGAAAGAATTATAATTTTATCCTTCATGGAAAAAAGTTATGCGTATATTGAGTGTCAATTTTAAAAATGTTGTTTTATGAAAAAAACTACTTTTGAGGGGAGATGGAAAAAAGTGCAATCTAATTCCAAAATTTTGAAAAAAATATATTTAGAATCTATAGACAAAATTTCATGAAACTCTAGTTTGCATCATCTTCAAATTCCTCACAGTTTAGCCACTATAGGTACCCGAAAGTGAAGATTTAGTTAAAAAAAATTATTTCAATGTCCAATTTGGCCAAAAATTGTAAACCACTATTGTGGGATCACCCTAGGTCTTCCAATACTTGGTTTACCTTTTTAGGTTTCCCATATGTTTCCAAATGATACATGTTGAGCTAGTATTTAACTGAGTCCCTAGTGCGAAAAACAAGGTTTTCCAAAACCTAGAAGTGACTCATGCATCCCTATCTAAAATAACCTTTTCAGGAATCCCATGCAATCTAAACACTTCCTGTACAAATTTTCTTGCTATGACAAGTGCTCCATCAGTTAGGTTCCCTGGTATAAAATGTGCTACTTTTGTAAGCTTATGTACTACCTCCAGAATGGCATTATGCTTATTCCTTTACATAGGCAATCCCTTCACAAATTCCATACTTATGACTTTCCACTTCCTCTTTGGTATATTGTGTGGGTATAAAAAGCATGTAAGATGATGATGCTCAACTTTCACCCTTTGACACTCAAGACACCTTTCCACATAACTAGCGACATCTCCCTTCATTCCCTTCCAGAAGTATAATGGATTTACATCAACCATAATTTTTGTCACTCCAAGATGTCCAGAGTACAGTGCTTCATGTATTTCCTTCCATACTAGATTTCTCAATTCCTTTACATCAAGTACATAAATTCTACCCTTATATCTAAGTAATCCATTAGGTTCAAATTGAAAACATTCATAACTAGAATCTTTTGGACTATCTATTAGTGCTTGCTTAACTTGCAAGTAATACTCATTCTCTTTGCACTTTTGGAGTACTTGCCCCTTGTAATTAGTTTGAATTGCTACTATGGAAGCAATGTGGCATCTTTGACTTAATGCGTTAGCAACTTGATTTTCTTTCCCCTTAATATAACTGATATTAAAATCATAGTCAGCTATTAACTCTAACCATCTTCTTTGTATTGCATTCAGATTAGGTTGAGTAAAAAGGTACTTTATTCCATTATGGTCAATTTTCAACTCAAAAGGTTTTCCTAGCAAATAGTGCCTCCACATTTGTAATGCATGAACCACAATTGCTAATTCTAAATCATGTGACACATAATTCATCTCATAAGGTTTCAACTTCCTAGATTCATAATTAATTACTTTCCCATCTTGCATCAGTACACCTTCTAACCCTTCTTCGCATGCATCCATGATAACCATAAAGATACCTTCAAGATATGGTGCTTTTAAGATTGGTGTAGTGGTTAATTTCTCTTTGAGTAGGTCAAGTTTCTTGACACTTCTCAGTCCATTCAAATCTCTTTCCTTTCTTTTGTAAAGAAGTAATTTGAAAAGCGATCTTAGAAAAGTTTGTAAAAAATCTTCCTATAATATCCTGCCAAACCCATGAAACTTCTTACTTCTAACGCATTTTTGGGTATAGGCCATTCAATTACTACTTTGATCTTAGCTAGATCTATAGCAATTCCATTTGCCAAAATTACATGACCTAAATAATGTGCCCTCTTTTGGAAGAATGTACACTTGGAAAGTTTACCATACAACCTATGCTCTCTCAAACATTGTAGGACCATTTCTAAGTGCTTGCAATGTTCTTCATTTCTAGAATAAATCAAGATATTATCTAGAAAAACTAGTACAAATTTGTTGAGGTAATCCCTAAACACACTATTCATCAAGTTCATGAATGTTGCAGGTGCATTTGTTAAACTGAAAGGTAAAATAGTGAGCTCATAGTGACCATATCTAATTTTGAATGTAGTTTTAAAAATATCTTCATCTTTAACCCTCAATTGGTGATATCCATATCTCATATCTATTTTTGAGAATACGGTGGTACCCCTCATTTGATCAAAAAGGTCATCAATGCATGGAAATGGATACTTGTTCTTAATTGTAGCTTTGTTAAGTATACAATAGTTGATGCACATACACAAGGCATCATCCTTCTTTTTAAAAAAGATGATTGCTGCTCCCCAAGGTGAAACACCTTGTCTTATCAGTCCTTTCGACAACAATTCATCTAATTGTGTTGTAAGTTCCATAAGCTCAGTGGTGGTCATCCTATAAGGTACCTTAGAAATAGGTTTTGATCCTAAAGTTAAATATCTATAGAGAAATAAAAAATTATTTTTGGAGGAAACCCTGGTAACTCATCAGGAAACACATCCAAAAAATTCCTCAATATTAGATACTTCTCCATATCTAATTTTCCAATTTCATCTATTTCACCATCTTCTAGTTCTTGTAATCTTTGGTACTTAGAATCAACACCTTCCTTCCCAAGTTCTTCAATCTTTATGACACATATTTTACACCCTTTCTTCTTAGCTCTTAAAAGTTTCATTGTCGTAACTTGTTGAATCCTAACCTCTGTAGGTATCCCTTGGAATTTAAGTTGATTTCCAAAATCATCTAGGCATTCTACAATATTTGCATGGAAATATACTTTAGCCCTATGTTTTCACAACCAATTCATTCGTAGGATAACATCATATGATCCTAGAGGTGTGACATAAAGGTTTACTTTTGTAGAAAAAATAGGCAATTCTATCCTAGGTTCAAATAGACATTGATCCACCTTTTCTCTTGTCTAGTTTGCATACTCTACATCCCAAGACATTCCCATGTGTCCCGCCTTCCTAGATAATTGTTTAGCTATTCCAGGTGAAATGAAATTCTCAATTGCACCAATATCAATAAGAATAGAAATAGGTAAGCCAAACAAAATACATGGTGTTTCGACTGGAGTTCCTTGGTACTCTGCCTATCAATTGTCCACAAACGCATGTATCTTTTGTTGAAACATTGCCTACTAGGTGGGTAATGGATTACCATATGGTCATGATTGAGAAGTTTTATTGGGACATTCACTAGCATAGTGATCCCCTCTACATACAAAACATCATGTAGTCAGTCCTCTTTTCCCTATGGTTTCTCCAGACTTGTTGATATTTTCATTAGCCTTGTTGGTATTACCCATGCTAGAATCATTCCTTTTCCTATCTCTCCTAATCTCTTTTCCATTATTATGAAATATTTTCCCTTTTTTCCTTGGAACATTTTGCACAGATTCATATTTCTTTGGAACTATCTTGTTAGGAACTTCCACATCCTTCTTTTTCTCTTTTCTTTCTTAATGAGTGGAATTAGCTTTAAGCTTTTTTTCTTGCTTAATTTCTTTTTCATATACAAGATCCATTACTATTGGACCATGCATATCCACTTCCCCTCCAATCTAACTATTGAGTCCCATTATTTAAATTCTCTAATATGGAAGCGCTCATCCTTATGATATATGGGAACATAGTGTAGAAGTCAGGTAAACTTCTCCCAATATTCATTGACCATCATGTTACCTTGTTTCAAACCCTAGAAATTTGAGATAACTTCTGATCATAATATAATTGTGTCAACCATCTCTTATAGAAAATCTCTATGAATTCCCACCATTTCAACTTCCATGAGTTGATATAAAGTTCTAACTTCTTGTTCATCCACCAATTAGAGGTTTCCCCTACTAACTGATACACACCCCATGCGGCTTTAGTGACCTCATCATAGTTTCATATTTCAAAATACTTTTCCATTTGAACAAGCCACACCTCAGCCTCATCACATCCAGCACTACCATCAAACTTAGGTGGAATTATCTTCTTCATGTCCCTAGAAAGTTCATAAGACACAAGCTTCTTATTCCTTTGAATAGATGGTGTGGGTGATTTTTCTTTCTCATGATTATGGGTTCCACTATGCCTATGGGAAGATTTTTCTCCTTCATGCTCATTAATGAGTACTTCCTTTTCTACCCTATCCTGAACTCTTTCTTGTTCAAGGTTAGCCAACCTTGCCAAGATTTGGTCAAGCCTAGCCTCTACTCCAATGGTTTCTTTTCCAACCTCCTAACTTCCACTAGGATTAGTTTGTATCCTCACATATGTCTTCACCATGCTTATGTGATTGGTTTTTAGCTGAATGTTTATCCATGTTAGACTAAACTATGGTATCAATTATCTTATGGGAAAATGAAAATAAACATTCATATGCACACAATAATTCCATATAATATTAAGCACACACTTCTTTTGATAACACATAATTTTATTCATTTCATGAGGATTTCAATATATTTACAATTACATGGAGTGACTATTCAGATAGTCAAGTGGAGAGTATCCTTCAAATTCATTCTCAGACACATAACTTAAAGGAGTATAACCTACAGACTGAGACAATTATTTTTCCCTATCTTTTTTTGCATCTCTCATTTGTTCATACCTATCCCAAAAAGGATAATAACCTTAAAATTTATCTTTTGATACATAATTACAAGAGGCAATGTCAATATGGTGTTCATCAATAATGTAGTCTACACTTTTCATAGACATTTGTTCATGAGACCATGTCTCATCTAGCAATGTACTTGGTACATATCCCTCAAACACTTTACTTGAAGAAATTGTTATTACTTCCATCAGTGGTAGAACCATAGGATCCCTAAAGATGAATGTCAAACTAACACTTTCATCTGAAGGCATATCCCTGGAAAGTGGTAATGACTCATAATTTTTTGGTGGGATGGTTGGTAGGTAATTATACATAGCCTCCATCTTCATCTTCCTCTTCACATCACTAATCTGAAAAAGTGCATGACTAAAGGTTTCAGTGTCACTCAACTAGATGACATTGTCATAGTTGTTTCCCTCTATGGTTCTAATGATGGCTTCTTTTTCCTTCTTCGCCTTTAGATAGAGCTTATTTTTTATTACTTTCTTTCAAGTCGTTAATCTAAGATGCACCATCCTACAACAAGAATTCACAACATTAGATGACATTGGACAGAAAGAATAACGAGCTCATAGGTTCCCAAGCTAAACCTAGTAGCTCTGATAGCACATGTAATGTACTAACCCTTTAATGAAGTAAAAATTTCTAATTTCACTATACGAGTAAATAAACAAGTGACATTCCATTGTAATAAAAAAAAATATTTTCTTTATTGAACAAGATGCATTACATAATATAACATAGATTTCCTTTTCATCATAATAAATCATAAGTTACATCAATACAAGAATTCATAAATTTACATACATAGCTCAAAGAGCTTTAGAACAAATAGTTGTAAGATGGTCCAAGATCTTTCCTTTCAAATCTTGGTTCTTCTATCATCTGATGTGGAGGAGAAGCATCACTCAGACACTTTTCTTCTAACCACAAACTCATAATGTGGTCCCCCACACATCTATCATTCAATAGATGGCCCTTCCCTTTGGTGAAGAGATTGGTAGAGTAGCTGATAATGACAACCAACAAAGCATAGTGATTTTTCCTACATAACTAGAACTTGTAATCCTACAATCTCGAACTAGCATGTAATACTAGACTACGGTGAACTAACAGTGTAGTCTCAGTAGTCACACAATCCATAGTGGAGTCTCAGACATTACACTACTTTGGCCAAAGTGTTACATTCAGTATTCCTACTAAGAGTCATTTATCACATACACCACTCAAGGCCGATTTGAATTAAGGCTATCTTAAACTACACATAGGTATTGTCCTTCAATGGATATTTTTTCACCCTAGATTAACCTACCACCATTTTAATCTACTTGGAATGAATCTACTAAACAAGTAAGTACAAAAGCTCCTTCGCATACTGGATTAACTATCCTAGGAGTAACACAAGCTTTCCTAGTTAAATCAATAACTTAAGCCAAGGGTGTACCTCAAGTGCCTCTTGTATTCAATCAATCCTAGTATATAATATCTATGATATACACCAAACTCCTATTAGAGATTACTTACAAGCACAACATAAAAATTAGCATAAAAGCTTCAATTTCCTTTTCAAAGACACTCTCAAATACTTCTATTGCACATACAAAAGAAGACATTTCAAGCAATCATAGAAAACATAACTAAGTAAAAAGAAAATAAGAAGAGATCCTCATGCTTGTTATCACTTATAGAAATACAACCCTCTCCAACAATAAATAGTTTGAAAATAAGCTTCTCAATAATATCACAATATCTCTACCTCACTTGTTCATAGCTTACTTCTCTCAAAATATAAACTCCTCACAACTATATGAACTTACTTCCTTTCACTCTCTCAATACAAAGAAAAGTATGGCTAGGAAAATACAGAATTATGAAATACAAAAGATGTGTAATCTCTTGAAGAATTCCATCCCACACAAATGAAAAGGCTCAACTATTTATAGAGAAATCAAGCAACCTCATGGTCTATAGTTTAGGCATGTAAAATGACAACAAACTTCATGAAAAGCAACTCAACAATAAGGTGGTGATCAAGTAAGCTCAAGCTCAGTAAAACCTCCTATAGATCAACTTGCATATTTTCCAAAAATCCAAAAACTAATTCAAAATACACATGGAGAATTTGAATTATACTCCAACAAAGACATCTACAGAAAACATTTCAAGAGGTGGCACCAAAGCCTCTAATCCTCTTATCAAGTTGGCACGGTTTCTTATGAAGAGAATCAGTCAATATTAAATCTATAACACATAACACTCATCAAATATATTCGTGGAATGAGTCAATTTAATCATTTAAAGACGTTGGGTAAAGTCAATGTTACTTTTCATCATTACATTGACCAAGTCTAAGCTAGCAGCTAAAACACATTCATATGTTTTCACATACATGGCATGGTGAGTGGAATTCAGTTTCACTACAAAATAGTAAGTATTTCCAAATTGAATTCCATTCTAATAGTCATTGATGACTATTATCAACCTTTATTGCCATGATTACTAACATCTAAAAATATCCTATATAATTTGATTTCTATTGAATAAGAGATAGTCAAATTCTAATGACATATCTAATATGATAAATATATATTATTATTATATATATTTAAATACCTCAATGTATTTATATATATACTCATTTATTATATATCTACTTGTAATATATATATATATATATATATATATATATATATATATATATATATATATATATATATATATATATATATATATATATATATATATACATATATATACATAGGTTAATAGTGTAAGCATACATCTGATCTATATATATATAGGAGGTATAAATATATATATAGGTATTTATATATATATATATATATATATATATATATATATATATATATATATATATATAAGAGTATAGAAATATTGTATATAAAAACAACACATTATATTGTGCATAAATATTTACATATAAATATATATGCCTCTATGTGCATGTATATGGAGGTATATTATATTGATGCATTCATATGAGCGTTTCCATTTGCCAACGTACACATGTATCGATATATATAATTTACATATGGATATGTGTATATACTATACATATATACATGTGTCACATCTGATTCACATATAGCCATTCACAATTACTATCATATTGATAACTGTTTACATGTGGTACATCTATACATATGCATATACATGTCATTTTAGCCCATTGACATGTATGTGCATATATATACACATAGTTCCACATATGTCTCACTTGTCAATATAATCGTAATAGAAAAAGAAAGATCACAAAAGCTCAACTAGATAAACATCACCCAATAATACATGCAGTAGCAAACAAGACTCTCAAATGCAAACATATTAGCTAAGGATGATTTACCTACTACCCACAAACTAACTCAACTCAATCATTCTACTATGGTGTGTGTATGCTCAGATAGTTTACTTTTACCAGTTACCCAAACAAGATCTTCTCCCTAGTGATACTTCCCCTTTGCTTGTAGGAATTGAACACATACCTACATCCACTAACACATGCACATGACAGTCAATTGTTTATAACATATGGAGTATATACATAAACATTTGCAAAGTCAAAATAATAATAATTCAATAACCTTTCATTCACATATAATCAGTATTTGACCATGAATAATATCAACTAAGATAACATCAAATGAGACAACCATCAAATGAGATAACATCACATTGATAACAAGGTACAAACATATTTTATTCATCTCTAGAATTCACATTACACTCATATTTACCCTATGTGGTAATAGTAAATAGTAACTTCACAATTGGGGTGTAAAAAAAAGCATTTAAATTAAGCAAACAAAATTATTCCCCTTGGGAAGAAAAAATTCCAATGGTGTATGTAAAAAATAATCGAACTTCAATAATAGAGATAAGATAAGAAGTCTCATGATATGTGTCTTTGAAAATTACTAAATTGTCTTCATGCTAGATTATACCACAACAAAATTAGGTTTTGAAACATAGAAAAAGGGTGATCCTAGGTCCTAAGTGCAAAGAACCTAGGATGCAAGGGCCTTTTCCTAGGATTTCATTGAGATGGAGATCAACCAGGTGTATATATTGACTTTCAAGCATGAAGGTGAGCCAACCAAACCTGAATCTACATCTAATTGAGGGTAGGAATGGATTGGAAATGAATTGGAGTAATTAACCTAATTAATCTATATGCCCTAATATTAAAAATGCAAGATCCTAACAATTGATAGATAGAAATAGTAGTTTGCAGGTGGATTTGGGAAGTGTAGAGTAATATGTACCAACCTAGAAAAGCTTGTTTCAATCACTATAAAAGGACATAGTTGCCAAGGGGCATCTAAGTCCTTGTAAGGGGGTCATTCTGAATTTTTGGAATCCTCTGGTCGCAGATCTGAGACTCTTGTTTCTACTTGCAATGTTGTTGGAATGCTATCAAATAATTTTGTATGTGAGTTTTTTTGGATTAACAAATTTTAGGGCTTTGAATGCAACAATGGATAGTTTTACTTCAATATCCCTTCAATCCTCTTCAAACCTATAACTTGCACATTCAAAGAGAATGAAAATGTTGTTCCATATAGGGGCTTGCCTTAGTCAAACCCTGAGTGAGTGTTTCCACTTCCATAATGGCAATGTCAATGATATAAATGATAATGGAAATGAAGGAATGATGAAATCACAAAGTGTTGCAACTCACCACCCTTCAATGGATTCCTTGAATTCCCTAAAGTCATACACATCTCTACAAGGATTTGGATCTTGATTTGCTTAAATGCTTTTGGAGACCTACAAAAAGATGTTAGCCTTCACAAAATAATGACAACGTGAACACACATAAGCTCTGACATGATGTTGGATCTTGAATTGTTGTAATAGAACTTTGAAAATGTTGCCCTTGACTTGCTCTTTACAATAGTATTTTCTAGGTAGAGTGTGTTTTCTTTCAAATCATTTAATAACTAGTTATTTATAGGCATTTATCCAATTTCTCAAAAATTAGATCTCAAAAGCCAACACTTGAAATTTGAATTTTGAATGTTAAAATGTTGAAAACATGTCAAAAATGGGTCTTAACTAAGAAGGGGGACCCATATTCCCAAGAGTGTATGGGTCCTATCCCTGATTTCTAGGACGTTGGATGTTGGGGGAAACATATGAGTTGAATGCACTTGTTTAATGCTTGCAATTTATTGAAAAATGGTGCAAATGGGCTCTAGAATGTATAATTTTAGGAAATTATAGTGTCAATTAGGCTCAATAATATAGGGAGAGAAAAATATGGTGTGAAATTGTTAAGGGTGAAAATTTTCTACGCTACATTTAGCCCCCACTTTAGTGAGAGTGTGAACTTATGCTCAGACTCACATTAAAGTAGAAAAGTATATGTCAAGAGGGGTCCAATTGTCCAAATGTTGAAGGGATTTGATGACAAAGGATCTAGGGGGAGAGCTCCTAAGCTCCCAAGCCCCAAAGATCCAAGATCCCATGGTAAACAAACATGAGCACAAACATGCACACATGTATGATATGCAACAATACAAGATGCACATTTACATACATGTTGGGAAACACAAATCAAACATGATGAAAACATGCGGTATGATGGAACATAAAGATGATAATAAGATGAACACAAACATGATGTAAACACGAATAAGATACATGAAAACACAAAAAAGAACAAGTTTAGTACTAAAGGGATTCGATTCGGTAAGGTAAAGAGACCTTAGTCTTAAATTGTCAAATACCGAATGCCATCCATTGAATGTGCAATATAAATAAAAATATTCTCTCACAATGATGTAAAATTACTTATGAAACATATGACTCCACTAGCAGGCAAGTTGTGTTATGCTAAGTGGCCATGTTAAAAGGCGTTCATGACTCACCATAGAAAAGTTCAATATTTTTTTGTGAATCATAAACTGGAAGGCACACAAGCTAGTGAAGTATGTTATTCACTAGGTGAGCCCTCAAGACAAGGATGAGAAACACATTAGGTCTATTAGATGTGTATCCATAAACAACCATACCAAGATTTATACTTCCTAATAACCTTGATAAGGTGCCATGCAATGCCAAAACCACACTAGGTTCAACACTCATGAAAAAAGTGAAGCCAAAATGCCAAAGTTAAATGTCATGGGGGATGAATGCAACAAGGTTTAACATCTTAGAGGATGAACATGAGAAGGTTTAACATCTCGAGAGATGAATATTACAAGGTTTAATGTCTCAAGGGACAAACAAAGACAAGGCTAAAACCTCAAAGTATGTTGCAACAACACCACCACAAAAGGCAGACAATTAAAAATAATCAAATGGGCTTTGCTCAATACATGAAAGGTCACACATTAGGGAACGTCACACACGACATCACCGCCAAGAGAGGTCTAGTTGAGAAATATAAAATGACACCTTAGGGAATGCTAGCCATAAAATTACCACCAAGGAGAATGTCATATGCCAAGAAAGGTCACACTCTTATGGGACACCAAGCTTAATATCACCAAAATGAGACAAATCACATGGATTAAGAAGGCCACACTTTGGTTGATAAGTTCACAATTCCTAGGAGATGTATGCTATCATCACTAAGAAGGGATCATTTCCAATGCAAACAATGAGCAAGGGACTATATGCCCCCCCTTAAAATGTCAACATACTTGCTATGTAGGTATTTTAAGGAGAAAGAGGGGAAGATGGGATCCTTGAAAAGAATGTGCACCTCTCCAAAACAAGTTATCCTTTCCCCCCAAGAGTAGAGACAAGGACAAACACACCAAGGACCATCATGTTTTTGCCATGAAAAATATGGTTGCACTTAAGATTGTACCACAATTACCACCATTAATAGCAAGAAGGTTGCATGTTTGGTTCATGTTGAGTTCACCAAAATGAAACATATAAAAAAAGGGTGATCCTAGGTCCTAAGTGCAAAGAAGCTAGGATGTAAGGGCTTTTCCTAGGGTTTCATTGAGATGGAGATCAACAAGTTGTATAGATTGGCTTTCAAGCATGAAGGTGATCCAATAAAACTTGTATCTACATATAATTGAGGGTAAGAATGGTTTGGAAATAAATTTGAGTGCTTAACCTAAATAATATATATGCCCTAATTTATTAAAAATGAAATATCTCAATAATTAACAAATATAAAAAATAGTTTGCAAGTGGATATGGGAAATGCAGAGTGATATGTACCAACGCAAAAAAGCATTTTTTAGCCACTATAGAAGGACATAGTCACTAAGGGGCATCTAAGTCCTTGTAAGGGGGTCTTGCTCAACTTTTGGGATCCTTTGGTGGCAAATCTAAGACTCCTCTTTTTTCTTGCAAATTTGTCAAAATATTATCAAATAATTTTGTATGTGAGTTTCTATGACTTGATAAATTTTAGGGATTTGAATGGAACAATGGAAAATTTTCCTTCAATCTCCCTTCAATCATTTTCAAACCTATAACCTACACATTCAAAGAGAGGGAAAATGTTGTGCCATATAGAGGCTTGCCTTAGTCAAACCTTGAGTAAGTGTTTCCACTTCCACAATGGAAATGTCAATGATAGAAATGATAATGGAAAGGAAGGAATGATGAAATCACAAAGTGCTGCAACTTACCACCCTTCAATGTATTCCTTGAAGGACTAAAGACATACACATCTCCTCAAGGATTTGGATCTTTCTTTTCTTGAATGCTTGAATGCTTTTGGAGACCTACAAAAATATGTTAGCCTTTTAATAGAATAATGACAACATGAACACACATAAGCTCTGACATGATGTTGTATCTTGAATTGTTGTAATAGAACTATAAAATTATTTCTCTTGACTTGCTCTTGACAATAGTATTTTTTAGGTAGAGTGTGTTCTCTTTTAAATGATGCAATAACTAGGTATTTATAGGTATTTATCCAATTTCCTGAATAATTAGATCTCAAAAGCCGACACTTGAAATTTGAAATTTGAATGTTAAAAAAATACTACCAACATGTCCACAAATAGGTCTAGGCTAAGAAGTGGGACCCATACAACCAAGGGTGTATGGATCATGGCCCTAATTTTCAGAGCATTGGATGTTGGGGAAACATATGAGTTGGATGCATTTGTTCAATGTTTGTATTTTATTGAAAAACAATACAAATGGGTTCAAGATGCATAATTTTAAGACATTATAGGGTCAATTAGGCTCCATAATTTAGGGGGGGAGCAGAACATAGTGAAATTTTTAAGGGTGAAAATTTTCTATGCTACAGGTTCTACCCCAATCAAATAATTTGATGAATCAAAACCATGTGGAAACTCATGAACAAAAATATCCAAAGAAAATAATGATGTGATATCAATTATGTTGTGAGTTTCATCAAAGATAAAGTGGATATTCTCAAGTGTGTCAGGTCCAAATCTATAATATATGAGAATTGCGAAAAAATCTATAATACCTATCAAGTACTCATTCCACAAATATGAATCTAAAAGAATATTATGGTCCTACTAAATTCAAGTATTAGAATCCATGAAAAAACTAGAACTTAAAGAAGTTGGTGGTGGAAGAGATGGAAGCTTAGCACAAGTCCCAAGAACCACAAATTTCAAGTGACCAAACTTCTCCTCAAAAACATGATTTTCACTAGATGCATTAGTGTGAATACCAATCAAATATAAATTGCATCATTATCAAAAGAAAAATATTAAGTACTAAGAACCAACTTTCTAATGAATATAAGAAGTCAAAAATCTAATCTTCTAAAAATAATTTATGGATCCCAAAAAAAATCTAATATGGATGCAATATGAGTCAAGGCAATTTTCCAAATGTGAAATAAAGTAGATTTGGGTGGAAAAGTGGTGGTAGTGGCTATTTCCTTGTAGTAAAATCAAGTGGCATTGTGGTTAGGCAAGTGGCTAGAGGAGGTTTAATGGTCCTCAAATGATGATGGTCTGGTAGAAAGAGCTAAAAGAGTGAAATTTAATGCCCGTGGAAACTCTCACATACCACTCACAGGAACTTAGTTGTATGATTCATTGGGGTTAAAACACATGCAAGAGGGAATTGTTAGAAATGACCAACCCAAACCAAAAAAAATTAAAATAAATTTTGTTTAAAAAAAGTATACCTCTTTTCAATGCAATCCTAACACAAAATTGTACCTAATTTTATAAATATGATTAAAGGTGATGCAAATTGGTATAAAGAATCCATAGAGAATATTATATAGTGCTAACACTTTCCAAGTGTGATAGAATGGTATGGTATAGATCATACAAATCTTTTGTACAACTGTATAGAATTTTTTTTTTCAAATTTCTTCAAACCCCCAAAAATGTAAAAAATAATTTGGATTCACAATATAGAGTGTCATATATAAAAAAATTGAGGTTTTTAGGCCTTCTAGAGTCAATGGTGAGGTTTTTTTTTGTCTATCAATACACCCAAAAAATTCCCTACTTGAATCACCCTCAAATCTAAGAAGGGGTTTATAGATTTGAAGCTCTAATACCATTTAAGATTTATATAAGCACTCAAGCTCCCAAGATCTCACACAAAAATAGAGATATATTTCCATAAAAGAGTTACAAGAGAATATTTTTCTCGATTATGGATGCAATAATGGTATAATGATCAAATAGATCAATTATTCTACACAATATACATACGAAGCCTTAGTTATATAGGCAATTTGAGAGGATAAGTAAACTTAGGATTATGGCATGTGTCACAATCATATGAAATGAGACAAAAAGAGATAGGGATCCCAAATTAACTTAACTAACAAGTGTGAATAAGACCTAGGAGGTGAACCAATTAGGTAATATCCCTATTCACACAAACAATTTTAGGCTTTGATAAACTTTCATTTTTCCTTTATTCATTTCAAGATTCAGTTATAAGCTTTAATACCATATAGGGTAGTCATGGTTGGAAAATATAATTAAATATTATATAACCATGTAGAAATTGATAACACTTAACAAATTTACATGATACATGTAGTGTAGAAAAATGTATCCTTTTACATTTTCACACTTTGTTGGGCCCTCTTAATTAAAATGGACTTAATAATTCCTTAATGTAGTGTTGAAAAATGTATCCCTTTACATTTTCACACTTTGTATGGGCCCTCTTAATTAAATTTTTAGACTTTGTGTGTTCTATAAATAGGGACCTGGGACCCATTCGCCCATGGGTGAATGGGTCCTCCCTAAGCCTTTGAACTCATTTTTAAAACATGCTTTGGCGGTATTTTTTATTCCTAAATTTAAATTTCAATGTCGGCTTGTAATGTTTAATTTTTAGAAAATTAAGGATAAATGTCTATAAATACAAGGTTATTTTATCAAATTAACATTATATTTCAAGAGCACAATTGAGAGAAATTTCACAAGAGAAAATATTATTGTCAAGAGCATCCAAGAGAAAAATTATCAAGGATTTATTGTAGCATTCAAGATCTCAAGTATCATGTCAAAGTCTTTTACATTCATGCATGTTTTTGGAGCTAACATTGTGATGTAGGTTTCAATATCTAATCCAAGCATTCAAGTCAAAGATTCAAGCATCAAGATACACATCCATTAAATCCATATCATGCAAGATCTTAGTCTTTCCAAGGTTTATCCAAGGGGTTGAATTACGACATTGTATTGTTCATTAATCATTCTTTTCATAATTTCATATTCCATTTCAAGGTTTAATTACCAAAATGGGGTTTGACCAAGGAAAATCCCCATCCACTAGAAGAAAAAAAAATCCCCTCTTGTACATTTATGTTGTAGATCCTAGGTAGAAGGAAAATTGAATATTGGAGATCTCTAAAGTACAAATTTGCAGAAATTATATTTGTTGTCATCTTGCAGAAACTCAGATCCTGAATTCATTTATGGCTTTCTGAAAGTGGGACCTAGGGGAGTCAGAAGTGTAGACCTAAGGCTTGAGCATCGTGAAATCATATTTTAATTCCTATAGAAAGGAATCATTAGCCTATAGGAAAATGAGTCCTAAGACAACTTCCAAAAACAATATTTTGTAACAGGTGCACAATATTTTTCCCTTTTCAGATTTGCCAGAGGTTTACTATTTCTAATAGTCCTACATGTTTCATCTACCGGATTCAACCTTTGCATGTCATGAATGAGTGCATTTGGTATTTTAATCTTTCTCCCAAAACCCCTATTCAGTCATTTTTGTCATTGTTTCTAAGGACACTTTGTAGCATTTTTTATGACATGTTTATAATAATTTAGACTTCACAAATCTAAAGGGAAATTGTGGATTCTTTTAGTGTTATGTTTTAAATTGAATATTAAAGTGTTATATTTCATAATTGGGATCATTAGGTATTTTTCATTCATCTCCCAAGATTGCATTTCAGTCATATTTACCCCATCCACACACATAAAGGAAATTGCTAGATCTTCCATAGAATTAACTCACCTAAGGGCTAAAATTTAATTCTATCTTGGAGGATCTCATTTCCTGAATGAAATAGAAAATAGGTAGGTTCATTACACCCTATTTTTCCCTTTCTATTTAAAGTAAGTTTGGTAAGACATTCCAAATTTAGTATAAATCCATATGTTTTGAACCCTGCCCTATTTTTCTATGCTTCATTATGGTGAACCTGATGTATTTGAACATTCTAATTTCTGATTTGGAGTGCATTCAAACCCTACATCTAGGATTTGAATTAATTCATTGCATTTATGGTTTCTAAATTTGGCTTAAATTTTCCTTGCATCTTAGGTGTAAACTTGCATTTTGCATTCATTTTAAATCTGAAAATTCAACAAAAATTGGATAATGTTAGATTGATTTTGCATAGTAATTACATAATGGCATACTTTCAGTCACTTAAATTAGAAAATTGGATCAAAATTCAATTTAAAAATAGGTAATTTTGGTTGTCATTTAGCATTTATTTACACTTGCATTCAACTCTGATTTTCCAGATTTCTGAAACTATCAGTACTTTGCAACCTAGAATAGAGAACACAAAAAACAACTCAAAAATTTAATTTTTCATTTTTACAAATGAAACCCATTCACCCATGGGTGAATGAATCCATCAAATCCTCTTAAAACCATCTTTTCTGAGTTTTTTTTATGGTTTTCTACACTTCCCATATCTATTGGTAACCCATTGTTTTAGTTTGGAATTTTTTTAGGAATTTTTGTTTTCTACATCTAGGTCTAATCATACATTTATTGTGGCTATTTTTAAATCATTTCAAAATTATTTTAGTATTAAAAATCATAAGATTTGTAGGAAAATTGTTTACATTTCTGAAGCATTACATAAGTTGAATAGATTACTTTTCATGTTAGCATGTTTCCTTTTAAAAGATGTGGTTTTGACATGGTTAAGAATGGATTATATAAGCACAACATCCCCTCTTATGATTATAACTTAGATCAAAGAAATGAGGTCATTAAAAAGCATGTTAGCCACCCTCCCACTATGTTTCCTAGTTATGAGAACATCTTAGAGAAAGAGAATCAAACCATTGACACATCTCTTAATATCACCTTGCCTATCCCTCACTCAAACGCTATTATCTCTCCCATTTGTGAGGGTGATATGATACAAGAGGATACAAGCATGGATAATCATGAAAATCATAATTTTTCTTCTCCCGATACCTCTCCTACTAGTGCTGAAGGTATCTTGTGAAAGAAGATACAATAATTGAGAATCATGAAAGTCTTGTTTGTCCCTCTCCATCTACTTCCCCCACTTGGGAAGATATTATGAAACAAGAAGATGAGATCATTGACACATTTCTTAGCATCACTTTACCTAGTCTCCATTCAACCTCTTCTACTTGTGAGAATGCTTTAATGAAAGTAGATACAATCATGGAAAATCATGAAAATCACATTTGTTCTTCTACCAAAATATCTCTTATTTGTGAAGAGGATATTTTGGTGTTAAAAGACCCAATCATTGAAATCCATGACAATCCTATTTGTTTCCCTTGCCCTACCTCTCCTACTTGGGAAGGAATTATAGGACAAGGGAATGTAATCATAGATAACCATGGAAATAAATAAAAAATCTCCTAATATCTCTCCTATTTATGAAGAAGATAGTTTGGTGTTAGAATATACACTCATAAGAGTCATGGGAATCTTTTTTCTCATCTCCTAATACTTCTCTCACTTGGGAATCTATATAAGTGAACAAAAGGATCCAATCATTGGTAAGCAAGAAAATCATATTTATTCTTCTCTTAATGCCTCCCCTACTTATGATTAAGTTATCTTATAAGATCTAACCATGGAATGTGATCAACATCTTGTTTGCTCCTCTCCTAAAAGATATCCTACTAGGGAAGATATCATGGTGCAAGAAAAAGATAGAATTGATGCGTGTCTTTCAAAAAATAGTAATTTTTCTTCATTAGATGAATATTATGAGGTAACATTAGAATCCCATTTTCTAAGGGATCATCACAATGAGGATAAGTCTTTTGAGGTTATTAACATTATATATCCCTTGAGTCCTCCTACAAGTCCTTTGATTCTTAGACCTCCCAAGCCATCTCCTAAGCCATTACTTATCCTTTATCCACCCTCACATAAACCTAAACTTAAAAAAAAACTTGTGATTATCTTAGAAACACCTAAAAATAAACCATTACCTCTAGGAGCTATATTAAATTTTACAAGGAAAATTTCTAGTAACAATGCTTCACAACAACCAAGTTACAATACCATTGCTCACACATATAATACAAGGAACAATAGGAAACCACAAACCATTCCTATTTCATTACCATTGCCTCAATATATCTTGTCTAGTGCTCCTTGTTTACCTTTACATGTAGTGGAAATGAGTATGATCTTGTTGAACAACTAAAAAATATTCTCACTAAGATATCCTTATGGGATCTTATTCAAGCCTTCCCTAATTATCATAAGATGCTTAAAATTTATTTACAACAAGTTCCTATCCCCCCTAATGTGCAACCAAATATCATAACATCCCTAATTCAAGGAATGAATTCAGACATTGTTTTCCACCAAAGTAAGCTACCTCCTTTGGAAGTATAAAAACAAAATGAAGCTTTCATGATAATAGCTAATATTAATAGGGCTGGGATAAAGAGAACCCTTGTTGACAATGGCTCAACCCTTAACATGTGTAGCATAAACCTTTTGGATAATATTGGAGTAGACAAAATCTAAATACAACCAAACTCTTTATCAATCTGTGGATTTGATAATGTAGGAAAACAATTGCTAGGTGTGATCACATTGCCTATTAGAGTTGGAAAGGATAAATTACAAACTCATGTCCATGTTATGTCTCATAATATTTCATATAATCTTCTCTTGGGTAGACCATGGATTCATGAAATGCATGCAGTTCCTTCTAATCATTATCGTATAATGAAACATGTCTATAACAACAAGGTTTAAACAATCAAGGTTGACCCTGAACTGGATAGTTTTCTCATTGAGAAAGAAAAGGAAAGTCCTTTGAAAATATTGACACCAACTACACAAGTGGAACCCATGCAAGAGGAACAAAAAGAGAACAATATTAAAAAAGTCAAAAATTTATTGGAGGATGATTGGAGTTGCTTAGATTTCACACCTACATTCATGGGAGAATATAGGATCATAACAAAAGATTTTGAAAAGAGAAAAGAACCAATGGTAATATCAACACAAAATTCAAAATAACCTTAAAAGGAATCCACTTCAACCACTTTAGAAGAAGAAAAAAAATACACAACAAAATTTGATGAAGTTGATTATGAACAACCACCAAATCCAAAAGAAATGGAAAAGCTTTATGGAAGAGGTTACGAAATTTTGAAACAACTTGGTTATAGTGGAAAAGGATGTGGTGCTAGAGAACAAGGTATTTGTGTCCCTATAGAGCCTAACACACAAGAAACCACTAGTGGTCTTGGCTATTGTCCTTTGAAAGAAACAAAAGCATCAAAAAAGCCTTCACTCATTACCAACACTATTACAAAATATTCTTCTAAGCCAACTTTAACCTTGGTGCATCCTAAACTGATAGAAATGACTAGTGGTCTTGGTTATTGTCCCTTGAAAGAAACAAAAGAATCAAAGAAATTTTTACTTAATATAAATGTCATCACACAAAAATCTTCAAACACATGTCTTAGTAATGATTGGGTTTCACTAGATTTTTTACCCTCCTTTAAGGGAGAATACAAAATCTCACAATCTAAAGAGTCATGTATATGTATGACACCTTGTACTAAGCAAGAGATGTCCTTGAAGAAAAATAAAGGAAAATATTCTTCTATTAATCAAGAGAGTATCTTGTCAAGACTTCTCCAAGATCGTTTCATATCTCTCCCTCCAAGAATACAAAATAAAATTTACAATAAGAGTTAATTTTGTGCATATCATAGAGTTCATGGTCATTCTACTAATGAATGTAAGGATTTGAGTGATAAAATTCAACATCTTAAGGATTTTGGTGCTCTTCCTTGTGTTGATGCACCTATTTCCTCTAATTGATACTGATTTTCATCCTATCACATTGCTCATTGTTTATGCTAAAAACTGAAAAACTAATTTAAAATTTATAACCAAATTCAAAACATTTTCAACATTACATCAATAAAGCTTTTTCTAAATGAACACAAATGAAAAACGTAAACTATGCAAAACCAAAAACACATGCATTCAAAAGAAAACTAACTCCATTGTTCTCCTATCATCAAGATCTTGATTTATGCATTTAGTGCTCTCATATTTTTACAAGCATAAATGCAACAAGAAGCTTATGATAAACATAATGTGTAAAGATCAAATATTCTATTTGAAATCGAATATTGAATCCTTTTGGTGAGAAGAGAGGGTTTATATAGATGTCCTCATGGGGTAGATTCAAGCTATGGGAGAGATGTGAGATTAAAGAGTGAAATGGAGAAATGATAATTATCCCATATTCTTTAATCAAGTGCAATTGATGGGAATGAGAGAGATAAATGAGTGACTTTATGATATAATCAAGGTTTAGGAGTTTAGAATAAAGTGGATTTGTGAATTAATGGATGATTAAACAGATTTATGTATTTAAATAATTTAATGAAATATGTAAATGGATAAAGATTAATGTGAATTGAATGAATGGATATTTTAATGATTATGTGAATAAAGTATTATAAAACGATTATGCAAATGGATAATGCTTATAATATGTTAATGATTTAAGTAGATTAATGAATGAATAGAAGAAAGTATTAAATGAATTAATTAAATAGATAATAATATCCATTTAATTAATAGAAAAAAAATAGGACAATTGTGAGGATAAATTTTGAGTGTATACATTTTTCCCCTCTTTGAAACAATGCAGCCTATCGCGTTGTTTCAAAGAAAAATAATTGATTAACTGATACATGCCCCAGGGATATACTATTAAGGATGATGATATCGATGATATGCCTCCTCAAGAGATTGATTGAACAAGTTGTGATAAGATTAATCTCTCGATAGAGTGCGACGAGAAAATTTGATAATTGATATTGTGCGAGTAATTAAGCAGAGATGCACATTTGATGAAAATGTACAACTAATATGCATAACTGGACATTTGATGGAAATGCTTAATATAGCGAGGTTGATAAGATGATTAAACTAATTGATATTTATGCTAGCATAAAACAATGATTGATTAATAAATTGAGTGATTGGGGAGCATTTGGAATCCCATGCTAAAAAGCAAGTTGATTGATTTGATATTTGGATTAAAAGACAACCATCAGTTAGATAAATCGATTAATTACCCTTTGAGATAAAGAGCATGAATAAAATGAAATTATGGGGAAATGGATGATGGAAGAAATGATGGATGAAAAAGAGATATGAAGGAAATGAGGGTGATAAAGCTTCTTGTGCTTCACAAAGTGCTTTATCATCATAGAGCTTATTATGTTGCAAATTAGTATATGTGTCTAGATAGCATGAGCGTCTAGACAACCTGAATATTGTTTGCATTTTTATTTAGTAGTGAAGTATAAGCATCTAGGTATAAGGACCTTAGATGACCTGAATACTTATTGCATGGAAGACACTATCAGACAAGGAATGCTCTCATCCACATGAGACTCATAGGTCCCTGATGATTTTAGAAAACCATGTCTTAAGACAAGTCATCCTGTGAATAAGAAACAATCCACAAAAAACAAACAACTGAACATGCCCCATCCTCGCTTCTCTAGTCTAAGACATCCTTGAGAAGCTAAAAGACATGCCACCAAAGATAAAATCATAAAATAATCAAAGATCAACAAACACACAGGCATCATGCTTCAAGTAGATCTGATTCTTGTCACTATTTATGTGTTTGGTTGGATTTGAAAGATAGATTGGTAGGTATGTTTCAATGTCCGCTTGATTGTCGATCGTGACGTGTTTTGATTTTGTTGAAGTTCAAAGCTGTGTGGTGATCTGAAAGTGTCACTTTTTTTGGATTTTTTGACATTATTCAATTTTTTTAAAAACTTTTGGAATATTTAATCTTTTTGGATTTTCAAAATTTAATTTTTTTAGATTTTTTGGAATATTTGATTTTTGGATTTTAATATTTAATTTTTTAGATTTTTTTGGAATATTTAATTTTTTAGGGAATTTTGATTTTGGAATTTTGGAATATTTGATTTTTTGGATTTTTGGAATATTTGATTTTTTGGATTTTTGGAATATTTGATTTTTTTGAATTTTGGGAATAATTTGACTTTTTTGGATTTTTTGAAGTTTTACAATGGAATGAGATGAATCACAAGTGAGTAGATAGACAAAGAGGATAGTTTCTCTGACTGTGGGATGCCAAGTATCCTAACCCATAGCTAAGGTTGAGGAAATTCCCTAGTGAGGGATAGGACCAACTTAGTATGTTTGGAGAAGTGAAGTGAGCAAGTGAGGGGAAAGCCAAACAATTTGCAAGCCATGGTGAGTGTGAAAAGGCTATTATGAATTGGAGGGTGAATGAAAATGGGACATAGAGATCAAGTGGAGCTCCAAAGGAAAGAGGAGCAAAGCCTCTACACATGGCACTGATTTCTCAGTTTTCACCATGGTACTTGCTCAAGGCACCACCGAAGTGGTTTTCACCATTGAACGAATTGATTTCTCTTTACTTTTTCATTTTTTCATTTTTTTTTGTATTTTTTTAGGACTCTTTCATTTTTTTAATATTTTTTAAGACTTTTTTCCTCTCTTTTTTTTGTATTTTTTCAAGACTTTTTTCCTTTTTTTTTGTATTTTTTCAAGACTTTAAAAGAGCATACTTTCTGAAGTACTCAGGTATAAAACCTATGAATATGCATACTATTGATGGGATCCCTGAGCAATTGGCCTTCTAGAGTAGATAACTAGTATGCCCCAAATCCATACACAATAGTGATAATGTATGGACCCAACTAGTTAGGCTCATATTTGGATGACCATGTTAGATGAAGAGATATGATTTGGATGAAAGGTGTGGATGATGGATGTAGAGGATGACTGATGTAATGGGTGAAGGGAGTTAGGGCATGATTCCTAACGTGCACACTAGATGGGCCATCGGGCTTCACATGAAAAGGAGTTTGGGCAATCAATGAGTTATAGTATGTGAAGGGTTCATTTTCAAAAGTCCATTGAAAAAAATCACAAATGGAGGGATATGATGGATATGTGAATATGGATGAATGGAGTGAGGTGTATGAATTGGGTGAAAAGGAAGAAAATGGAGACTTAGGATCAACAAGCTCCTCTTTTGACATTATACTTTGATAAATGCCCCCTTGTTATTTTAAATAGAGAGGCATAGCTAGAGATCAATTCTTTCTTGCTTTCCTTCTTTTGATGGATTCCCTTAGTTATTTTTTATGAAGGGCAATGATTAGAGACCACTTTATGCTTACTTTCATAAATTTTTTCTTTGACTTGTCCAATAGCTTTTTATTTTGGGTAAAGGAATTTTCTTGATCTTTCTTTCTTTGTATGATTTCTTTTGATTCTGGATTTCATTTGAAAAAGGCACTTTTACCTTTGATTCTTGAATTAAATCATTTTTATTTTCTTTGGGTGATACTTGTTGATCCATGTTTGTGAGGTGGATGGAGTGATAGGAATGTTAGGTGGTCGAATGAGAGTGGCGATGCAATCAATAGTCTTTGGGACTATTCTTTTTGGTAATGTTAATGCCAAAGGAAGCTTGCACACCCTTAATGAATTGGAAAGAGGGCTTAGTAGAGGTGACAATAGAAGATACATGGGGTGCTGGCAAGAAATTGAGTCCACTTTTGGCCAAAAAGTGTGTTTTCCCTAATTTTCAAAATTTGACACATTTGACCTTAAAATTTAAAGCACTTAGAGATGGAATCTTCAAAAAAGTCACTAATCATAAAATGTAGTACTCGGAGTCTAGTTTCCAAATATGTAATTTCTTTCAATATTCAAATGGTACATATTGAGTTTCAATAGGCGTTTCTAAAAACCACTGTTTAAAAGTTACTTTTTTTTACCATACCGTGCATGTGTACGTCATCCATATTTTGACCTAAATTATCATATTTTTCTAAACCCTTTTGGGAAAATATTTGTGACTCATTGAAGCAAGTTTTTGATATTTTTTTGTAATTTTTTATTGAATATTATTTTTTGTTAAATTTTTATTAGCCATATATGTTGTTTTGAAAAATTGTCGTGTACATCACATATAAGATGACCTAAACTTATCATTTTTTTAAAAAATTGAAAATAATTTTTTAAAGTACGTTCTCATGCAATTCATTTTACAAAAAAATTATTTTAATTAGAAGTTATTAAAATAGTAAAAAACCCAGATATTTCAAGTTTATGGACTAGTTTCATCAGAAATTAATTGAAAAATAGAAAAAATTAATCCAATTGTAAAAAAATTACATATTCCAAGGAATCTGCATTGTCTCATCTATAATGGGTTTTAATTTCGTCAAAAAAATTTGCAAAAGAATTCGTCAGCCATATGTCCAAACTCAATATTTTTCTCTAACATTGTTAGGACCTTCAACTTGTAGGTCAAACTAGGTTGAAGGCATAGGTTCAGATTCCCAATTATTTTCTTAAACTAGAATACAAGATAAAAACCCAACCACAAAGCAAGGGGAATTTAATTTTTTTTGGAATAAACGGGATCCTGTTTTGTAAATCGGGATCTTGTTTCCCACTATTAAATGTTGGGATCATTGACATGGAAACGAGATCTCATTTCATAAATGGGATCTCATTTCCATGTCAACAGATCCCATTTATGAAATGGAATCCCATTTACATGTCAATGGTCCCAACATTTAATAGTAGGAAACGTGATCCCGTTTCTTTTTTACCATTTTTTAAAAAATTTACTAGCAAAGTTTTATTGTGAAGTCTGCAACTTCACATGTATGGTCGACTGTGACATATTGGGCTATTTTCTATCAACTTTTATCTTTACAGGTGTTCAACTTGCATTTTCAATTGAATTTTTCAAAGGAGGCATCATGTAAATAGTTTTTGAAGTGGAATTGTGCTAGTTTTCTACTCATTTGGAGGAACAAAAGAGGAAGACTTTTGTTTTTATAGGTCTTCAACTTGCAATTTGGATTGAATTTTTGAAAGGGGGTATCGTGTAAATAGTTTTTAAGTGGAATTCTGTTAGTTTTCTACTTGTTTAGAGGAACAAATGAGGAAGACTTTTGTCCTTATAGGTCTTCAACTTGCAATTTGTATTGAATTTTTTGAAGAATTTCACTATTGACATTCATTTATGCTTGAGAATTTTATAATCATGGGTTCACAAGCTCGTAATAAGAGGAGAGATAGGAATACATTGACTCTTGAAGAAATTCAAGCAAAGGGAGAGAAGGAGAAACAAAGAGAAAGAGAAAGAGAAAGAGAAAGAGAAAGAAGAATGAAAATTAAATCAATGAATGATGGTGGAGCATCAAATTCCACAACTATTGAAGATGAAAACATTGAGGAGACCATGGTTGTAGACAAAGCTAATTTGGAAGAAGTCAATTTGGAAAATAATATGATTATACAAACAAGTCCTAGTATGTCTTCAAATCCCTCTTTCAATTATATGGAGAATATTTCAATAGGCACAAATCTAGGTATGTCTTCAAATCCATATTTTAGTGAAATGGAAAAATCATTTTTAAAAGTTTTACAAGATGTTGGACTTAATGATGTTGACATTGATAATATTTAGAGAGATGAATTTTTTATAGAATATGTTGAAAATAAATTAGAAAATTAAAATGAAAATGAAAATTGTTTAAATGTTGTTGAAAATGAAAATGAAAAATCTTTTGTTGAAAATGAAAATGAGAAAGATCCTTTTGTTGAAAATGAAAACGAAAACTGTTTTGTTGATGAAAATGAAAATGAAAACTGTTTTGTTGATGAAAATGAAGATGAAAATGTAAATCATTTTGAAGTTGAAAATGAAAATGAAAATCTAGAATGTGATGTTGAATTTAATGAAAATACTTTTTTAATAATTGAAATTGATGTTTTGGATAATCTTCCTGGTAAGATTTCTTGGAGGAAAATAAGAACACATGCAAATAGAATATACAAAAAAATCTTTTATCGTAAAAAAAGTTCATTTCAATGTCAACGAATGATGCAATTGATGAGAATGCAAAAATTGAGGAAAATAATGAAAAAGTTAGGCTTTTTTGTTAAACCAAGAAGAAAAGATCAATCATCAAAACATGTTGTCTACTGTTGCTAGTGTCATTTAATCTATTGGGAAAAATAGTCGATCTAAAGTTAAAAATTTAGCAAGAAGAGCTATAACAACTGCTATAGTTAATAAAACAACTTTGAATAAAAGAATGGTAAGTAATATTAGTGAAGTTCTACAAATACATCCTAAAACATTGCTAAGAGTGGAAAAAAGAAGAGAAAGTATAGAAAATTATCCAATTAACCAATGTTGGAGTTTTAGTGGTCGACTCCCAATGTATGACATGAAATTGAATGTTCAAATTAAATCTTTGATTGAAAAATATTGGCATGATAATACTAGGGTATCATCTAATGCTAGAGATGTTTTAAAACTAAGAGTGGGGTCCAAAGTTCGCGATCCTCATCCAAAACACCTATTAGATACAACAAAAAATAAATTTTATAGAAACTTTTGTGGTAATTTAGTGTTGCCTGGTAATATTAAAATAAGTCAAAGGCCTTTTGAAAAATGTAAACCCTGGTATGTAAAAATTAATAAGCTATGAATATCTTTTTGTTGTAAAACGCATGTTCAATTTCATTATTTTTATGATGTTTTTTGATAAATATGTTGTACTTTGCATACTAACATGATTATACAGGAATGTGGTATTAATATGCAACCTGAAACAATAAGGGAGTTTATATCAGGTTTGTTTTGTGAAATATCTAATGGTAAATTGTTTTATTTAAGTTCTTGTATTTCTAGATAATGCACTAGCTATGGAAATATTTCATTCTTAAGAATTTGTATGCATGAAAGTGTTGATAATTATTTTGGACAACAATTAGTAGATGTTAAAAGATTTAAGAATGTTGACTATTCTTTAAAAGATGGAAAAATAGGAAATCGTTGTGATTTAGTTATAGAAAAATTTAGTGTACATGCATTCATGAGTGAATATAAGAATAAGATTGTACCAAAATATGTGATGCACTCTCAACATGCTTATGGCTTGATGGCCAATTTCGCCCATGTAGAAACACATTTCCAATTGGTACTATACTTTCAGTGGTTGATTTTGTGGAAAATTATACTCTAGCTCTGCAAGAGGAAATTCAATCATAGTATTATAATTCAATGCAAGTAGCTATGTTTGTCCATATTTTTTATAGACATGCAAATGATAGCACAGAGGATGATAGAAATTTTTTGAGGGAGTATCATTTTTATTTGATTGACAACTGGTTACAAGCTCGTCAAAGTTTGTTCAATACTATTTCAATATATTTTATAGAAATTTAAGAGAAAGAGGAATCCAGATGACAAAACACCTCATATGGCCAGATAATTATATGAGGCAGTTCAAGAATGCTCAAATGTTCTATTGGTTAAGTAGGGTTCACAAGTAACTTAATGCCCAACATATATGGAGTTTTTTTTAAGCTGGGCGTGGTAAAGGAGAACATGACGGAGCTGGTGCGCGTGTCAAAATAATTCTCGCTAGAGAACAATTGAAATTTGAGGATGCGATAAAATTTAAAGATGCACATGGGACTGTGGATTGGTGCAATACAAGATTATCTACACCTGGTTCAAGTGAGTACTCTATAGTTCATTGATTCTTTTGGTTGGTTGAAGAAGAGAACATTCTACCTAGAGTTGATTGTGAGATAATCAGTGCATCTACTAAATGGCATTCATTTAAGAGTTTGGTAACAAGCACATGGACTATCTGGACAAGGGATCTTGCATGTTTTTTTCAATTTTGTATGGCAGGAGATTGGGAAGCATGTGAAAATACAAAATGGGTTGAATAGTGGGAGAAAATATCATTGACACTTGCACAAGCAGATGATCAATATGAAAGAATTATTGAAGACAAGGATCAAGTGTTTGCATCTGAAGACTATGACCATGTTTCAAACCTTGTACAAGAAGGTAATTTAATTCAATTTATTTCATTTTATTTCACTTTATTAAGTTATTTTGTAACACTAAATTATTTATATGGATACGCCCAAGTTATTAAATCAAATTTTGTTTGGAGGACATGTGTATGTTGTTGCACCTGAGAGGAATGAAGAGGAAAAAAAAAATTGGTTGGCTCGTTGTGTGGAGACTAAATATAAGTTAATAGCACCTTAAGAAGATGATCATGGCTATCATTATCCAACAAGTATGGTGATCCCCTTAAGCAAATTTTGATAACAAGTTTTTGATCCCCTTAAGAAATTTTTTAGAAGAATTCTTTGATCCCTTTAAGAAAATTTTGAGAACTTATTTGATGATGGTTTTCATGTTTTCCAATAGGATAGGTGGTGGTTGTTGGAACTTGGCTACGAAAATACCTGATAAGGAAGAATGGTCTACCTACATTCAAAGATTGTGAAACTCATAAAAAGATTATACACTATTCAAATTTGGTGGTGGAAACATATAAAACTAGATCGGTATCATGGAAGACCTACAAATAAAGTGTTATGGACAATTTCTATGGAAGAGCATGAGACAATCATAGATGCATTGCAAAAAAAAGAGGATGCAGATGGTACAATGGAATAAGTAAATATAGGTAAATATAGTTTTAGTTTTATATTGTCCTTTTAAATAGATTAAATACATGTTTTAATATTGGTCAAGTGTGTTATTAGTTGAAATTGATTTAAATTTTCCTTTTATAGATCCTTAAGCCATCATCAAGAAAAGGAGAGTCCATGCAGATTCAACCTAGACAACATGGAATACTTGGTAAAAACAGGTAACTATTAGTTAAATTATATTTAAATACATGTTTTGATTATATGTTAATGTTGCTTGTACATTAATAGTTAAAATTGATTTATTATCCTTTTTTGTTTCCTTAAGCCATCACCGCATTGATCTCATACTTTGAAACAAAAAGGAGAGGATGCCTGGATTGAACCTACACACATGTGTGGAATACTTTTAAATACAGGTACTTGAGTTTTGTACATATAGATAGTTTTATAAAAATTAAAATATGTATGTTTTGATGATTTCATTGATATTGCTTGTACCTTTTTGATATCAGGCGGCATGAAGACCTAGACTACATTTCGGGCACAAGTTTGAGATGTTCTTGAGATGGCATAGCCAAATTTTGTAAACATTGTTTTCAGATGACATATATATACATACATACTTACACAATTAAACATTTTGTACAAATTACAAATACATGTACATACACAATTATACTCTATGTACTCTAATGTATCAAAATCAATATTCTATATTTTTTTTTGTTCAATGTGCATGTTTTCCTACTTTGAAACTTTATATTTGATTGTATAATCACTAAATATCATGTATAAATTATTGTTAAATCAATTATATCCTTAATATTTCGTATTAAGACCCCTTAAGACATCCCCTTAAGACGTGTCGTATTAGCACATATCCTAAATATTATACTTAATTATATCATTTGTTATGATGAGTCACCCTAAAATATAATACTTGTTTATATCACTTAATATTTATACTTAATTATACTCTTCTTTGATCCCCTTAAGACATCATATTAGGACCCCTTAAGATATCCCCTTAAGACGTGTCATATTAGCAAATATCCTAAATATTATACTTAATTATATCATTTGTTATGATGAGTCAGCCTAAAGTATAATACTTGCGTATATCACTTAATATTTATACTTAATTATACTCTTATTTGATCCCTTTAAGACATCCCCTTAAGACATGCCGTATTAGCACATATCTTAAATATTATACTTAATTATATCATTTGTTATGATGAGTCACCCTAAAGTATGATACTTGTTTATATCACTTAATATTTATGCTTAATTATACTCTTTTTTGATCCCCTTAAGACATCCCCTTAAGACAACCTATAAATTAGTGTTGGATGCTATTGTTTGTTTTGACAACTTATACATTAGTGTTTTTTGTGGAACATGAGGTCAAGAGGACTTTTATGTTCTTAAGTTTTCTCTAAAACTTTGCATGATTTGTAAATATGGGACTACATGATTTAATTTCAAAACTTTAGCCTATTTTTTGATAATTAAGTTCTTTAATTTAATGTTGTAAAAGAACTAGGAAATATGGTGTATACTTATAGAACAACAATTTTGGAAAAACTTGTTGCATTTTGATTGGTATTTATGTTTAGTTTATAGAATTTATTAATACTTTTGTTCTCTAATCTTGTATGGTATTGTTTATTTCTTAAAATTTCATCCTTTGTGGTATATAAACATATTGCTTTTGTTTGTAGATTATGATTTATTGACTAATTATTGATTGACGTGAATTGAATAAGTTCATTGACTAATTATATCACTAATTATTAAATGTACATATCATGTATATCATGTATGGGATCACTAAATTTGTAAAGTATAAATATTAAAATGTCCTATTAATTTCAACTTTAATTTCATATTTATATTTAATTTCACATTAATGTCCTATATTAATGTCTTGACTATGAACCCCTAATGCATAAATGTGCATGTTTAATTTAAAATTAAACAATAATAAAGTCCATTACTTGCAATATATTAAGTTGATGAAACCAATATATTAAGCACATGAAATAAAGTCCATCAAAGTACAACCCATGAACTAAATTCCAACAAAGTACTTGACCCATGAAATATAAAGTCTAACAAAGTACATGAGAAACCAAATATGTAGTCCATGAAATAATCAAATATAACCCATAAAATCATGTTTAAGTCATGTATCGTCTCTATAATCAAGAGACCTTTTCACACCATGTAGACTATGTGGATGACCTAAAACACTCTGGGTGATCCCATAATAGTGGTTTACAATTTTTGGCCAAACTGGACATTGAAATTATTATTTTTAACTAAATCTTCACATTCGGGCATCTATAGCGGCTAAACTGTGAGGAATTTGAAGATAGTGCAAACTAGAGTCTCATCAAATTTTTTCTGTAGATTCTAAAAATATTTTTTCCAAAATTTTTGGAATCAAATTCCACTTCTGTCTCCATCTCCCACAAAAATAGATTTTTTTCAGAAAACAACATTTTTAAAAAGTGACGCACACCGTATAACGCATAACTTTTTTTCCATGAAGGATAAAATTCTAATTCTTTCAAATTTAGATTTGTAACTTTGATATCTAGTGCTTCCACTTGGTTAGATAGTTTTTATTGAATATGTTTTCCTTAATCAAGTTTCAAAGTCAAACAAATTACAATTTAGACACATCAGATATAACACGTAACTTTTTTTAATATGTCAAAATTTTATTTTATTTTTTTTGTTGGATCAAGGACTTCAATATCTAGTGCATTCATATTTTTCAATTTTTTTTTTGATAATCTTCTATTTTTCCACATGTGAAGAACAAAGAAATTCATTTTCGATGAAAAACCTATGTTTAATAAAACTTAAAAAACAAATACATAACAAAACCAAAAGATATTAAAATTATATTCATTGGATAGCTTGTTCTGAGGAATACCATAATCATTTGAAATAAATTTTAAATGAATTCATTTGATCCCCCAAAATATAAATCAAAAGTGATTTTTTATCAGCATTTTGATAGGTGTAAAGGAGACGCATTTATAGGTATGGTTTAAAACTAGCGAGGTTCTATCCAAGGGGGTTTGATCTAAGGTGATTTGATCAAACCCTCTTCAATTGGAATCCTTAAAATGGAACTTTTTAAGGCTTAAATCATTATATTTTCTAAAAATATGTGATTTTAGCTAAAATTTGTTCCTCTTAGGAATTGGAAACCACTATTATGACAACACCCCTCTATACAAGAGAAAGATGAAATCAGATGTAAGACAAATGAAAAATGATTTAATGACAATTTAATTTATAATTCATCATAAAATTAAATTACCATCATATATGGGTTTGGATGCTCTGGTGCACCTGGACCAACCTCTAAATTCTCTGAATCAATCTACATAAACAAGACAAAGAAAGTTGAAATTAGATGTAAGTATACAATTAAAAATGATTTAATTCAATTTAATTTATAATTTATCATATTTAAATTGTATTGTAATTTGAGGTTGTGCACCCTCTACTCCAGGACCTATTTGTACATGCTCAACTACTTGATGTGTCTCATGTTATAAAAGAAAAATAATTTAACATGTATGAGCTCATATATATATATATAATTCAATTTTAAATTTAATTAAAGTTATTCACAATGTATAATTTGTAATTGAATTTAAATATAATAAAAAAATTAAATTGTCATGATATCTGGAGCCTACTCTGCATGTCCTCTTGGAGGTGTAACTATGGCTTAGTCATGGCAGAAATTTTCACTAACAAATTCCTACAAGATCAAATTTAAAGCATGTATACTTGAATTAGGTTAAAATATATATATTCAAGTTTGCACATTTTGTGTAGAAACTTTTTTAAACAACTTGAAATTCAGAGGCCTCAAGAGTAGCAACAACATATAATGTTTTTATGATGCCCATTCTCATTTTCATATCAACTTAGACATACATATAGACATTTAACACTTATAATATTTGCAAGTGTACATGCACATTTGATATATAGTGGTGCAGGAGCACCATGACAAGTTTATGCCTCCATGAGGAAAATTTTGGGTTTTGATTTAAGTTTTATTTTTTAATATTGTTTTAAGGTCTTAAATACCATTTCCAATGTAGTTAAGGTGTTTTGATTCATTATTAGCTTTATAAGTGATGGTTGGTTAAATATTATAAATTCTTGCAAAGTTGTCATAGTGCAAAATTACAAAAGTGTAAGAATGGGAATTTGAAGATTCAAGGTGGTTTAGAAGTTTATTAGTTTGTTTTTAATGGTTGGAATAAGTTTTTAAAGGCATAAAAATCCTAAATCCATCGTTGTAAAGCAGATTGAATGATTTGGAGGAAGTTTGGAGCAATGAAACACTAAATTTTTTGCATTTTTTATGTGTTCCTAAATGTTCTTCTAAATGGTACATCATTGTACAAACTAATAAAGGTGTGAATCTAATTTCAGATGATAGTTGGATGAATCTAGTTTCTGGTGCTTTTTGTTTTAGTGATTTTCATCGTGATTTGCAAAAGTTATGGTCAAAATAGTGATTACAATGTTTAGACTTACTATTTTCTGCATAGAAAACCTCTTTTGTACGGAGTTTAGGAACTAAAACGTGAAAGATAAGGAAAAGGGATTATAAATAAATGAAATATAGAACTTTTTATTTTGGTTTGGGGTTATTTTGTTTTGATTTGCAAAAGTTATGAGCATTTTGCTAAAAAATGTCTAGAAACCCTATCACAAGAGCCCGTGAGAAAGAAAATTGCATAAAATAAATTTGGCATGGTGAAAATTCCTAATTTTTGGTTTGGAGGTCTTTAATAAAAATTTTCATGAGTTCCCCAAGTTTTATGGGTTAAATATAAGGTATTGTCCAATTTTGATGATGCCCTAGGGGCTTTCCTCCATTGTTTTTTCCTAAAAAAAGTTGCATAACAGTCCATTTTTGAGTGATTTGTTACAAAGGAACCACACCTGAAAATTTAGTATGTGTTGAAACTATGAAACAGGTATCTAGAACAGGTTTTATAATCTAGGTTGGAGTTATATTTTACAAATTATGCTAAAATTACACCCTTTGTTGTCCTAAAAGCCAAATAAGCATGTATGGTGGGAAGATATATGAAATCTGAGAAATTTGGGTTCTTGTGTGCCACCATTGGTTTGGAAATATTACTTTAGTCTTGTCTTACATGATTAAAAGTGTTGTTTAGTGGTTTTGTGCCTTGAGTGGACTAGTGGTGTTTGTGACCTTGTTGGATGTAATGCCCCGTCGTGCGAACCCCAAAGGACAACTAAGGCAATGATTAACACAATTTTTTTTTTAAAGTAGAACTAACATGCATGAGATGCACAAAATTTATGACATGAAAATTCATTTAAACAAACCCAATATCATTTACGTCCCTTGGGGTACACGAGGATACATTACGAAACTTAATGCCATACATCAATGATAAAGAATGAAAGCCGAATCTAATCCATGACGAAGTACATATATAAACCATCAATAAGAACCATTCACTAAAATAAATACAACACTTTGGATAACATCTGATATGGGAACATACCCATACACGGTTTACCAATGATAAATATTACATCACATCCTTTTCATTACTTTACACTGTTCAAGTCTTACAATGATACAAACATGTTTCCCAATATGAGCAGGAACCACATAACAAGATAAGATGATACATCGGAAAGATAAGAACAAAGTAATGTAACTGGCTCCAAGACAAATACAACTCTGGAGTCGCTGCAATGGCACCAATTTGCACCTCTCGATCCTTGACTGGGGACCCAATGGGGTGCTTAGCACGTTCCACCCGACCACGTGGGTCCGAAGACCCACCCCCCGTGCTAAGAAGCTGACAAGAAGAGACCTCAACCAAGAACATCCAACAGGGAATCACAAGACTCAACATCCTACCCAAGGTATCATGAAACTCACAGATTACAATGACATAATCAACAACATTCATGAGTCAACCAAAACCAAATGAAACTATGAAACTCATCACACTTAACCCAAGCAACAACAATTAAGAAAGTCACCAAAGAGCATCCATAAATCATTTCCACAAGAATCTGAAACAACATAAAGACTGCAATATCCAGAGGCAACAAGAAACAAGAACAAGGGTGACTAGTCGAGAGGGTCATCGCATAGCTCCCATGGGATCCCCTGGCACTTCCTCCAACCGAGGCGCCGACACCCATCTATGGATTCCCTAGCCCTCGAGAACAACATAAAGATACAATAACCAGAGGCAACTACAACCATGCACAAGGGTGTCAAATGGAGAGTGTCATCGCATAGCTCTCATGGGATTCTCCTGGCTCTTCCTCCAATTGAGGCGCCGGCACCCATCTATGGATCTCCTGGCCCTTCCTCCTAACTGAGGCGTCGGCACCATAGGGTAGCTGATGGGGAGCCAATAGTCTCTCATGAAGATGAGGCTATGACTATGCCGACCACGGCCTTCTCAGTCTATCACTAGTCTAGGGTAGCCCTAATGCATAGCCGAGGAACCAATGTTTTATTATCTTGTGTTTTTAAACTACCCAACCCCCTAAATCTGTTGTTTAGGTTATCACTTGTTTAGCTTACTCATTTGTGGGTTATCCTGGCCCTTCCTCATCCGAGGCGCCGGCGCCCACGAAGAGCCACTCTCCCTCCTATGACCCCTAACATATCTCAAGGCAAGCAAGGGTTGAAATATAACATAAAAATATAATACCAAAACAAGAACCATGCGAGGCATTAACCCTCTCGCATCACTCATAACCAAAAGATCCTTCAACGCCATTCAACCCTTCCAAATAGAATGCCAATCAGTTATCAACTCCAAAAGTATAACCAAAACGAAGATAACATTTAAAGCATCAAGCTCAAGACAAGAACATACGAGACAATTCCATCTCGTGATAAATCGTAATCACAACGACTACATCCACATACAAACATTCCACTTAATAAAGCTCAAAATCATGTAATATTCTAGTCACCAAGATACAAGTATAACCAACAAAGGATATAATACATGCCTCTGGAGAAGACCAAGATTTACAATAATTCAAAAACGAGGTTCAAAACACAACAGAGTTCCCACATCACAAGGTTAAGGTCAATAACAATAAAAAGAAGACAAATATAAATTCAAGGGACACATTTCCACAGATACAACACATCGAATAACAACTGCCATGGACCAATATCAACCCAAGGTTTACCAAAGATAAAATCAATAATAAAAGTACTGAAACCAACAAAATCAACCCTTAAAAAAAAACACAACTTCAATCCATGTATCAACAAACGAAGTCTACTCAAAACCACATCAACTTAAAGGTCACAACATTGGAATGGCACCCTTTAATTTAACAAATGATCACTCCTAACTTAATTGACTTAATATATCATTTCAAAGATCTAGCTACACATAGCCTAGTTTAAAATCTCCAATATAGAGACAATAACCTACAACTATAAACATCCAAATATACATATAAGGAAATTTCATCCATTTACTTCTTTAGAAATTCTTCAATAAGAATAGAGCTATCACCTTTTCTCACATATATTTAACTACATTATTGAAGAAACAATTCTCTAGAAATTTAGTGTTTCTAATTCCACTAGTCATGAAGCCGATTAATTTTGAATCAACCCAAACATTCTACTCTAACATTTGATTATACATAAATACACTACTTCTTTTGCTTGCATTTCATCGAGGGCCTATTTTATTTAATACAAACATTTGAACAGATGCAGAAATTTATTTTCTTACTATTAGTTATATAGCCCCATTCTTATTTTTACTCTGTATGATCCAACCTTTAATTACTTTAAGGTATTATAAACCTACCAATATATTCCAATCATCTATTTGTTCAATTACATAATAAAACATTTATTTATAAATATACTACTGTTTTCATAATGATAGATTTAAATATTGAATGGGTATTACGAATTTCAACATACTACATTAACACTTCAAATTTCCTAAGGATATGATCTCGTGACACAATTACGTCTATACCTATAACTATTTATATACACATATTTATATACACGTATCATTACAGGTATTTATAAATAAATGCATACTTATAGCCCCTATATACTCTTTATAATCCCAACAATATGAGACATAGTTGTATTTATTACTAAATGACCCTTAGCTATTTTACTCCCATAGTCAGTGTATATATATAGTTTTACTATAACTAAAAATAAATACAAATAACAATATATATAAACATATGTAGATTCCCATAAACATAATGCAGATCTCAATACACATTTCGACCCCTACGTAGCAAACATTCTATATACCAATATATGTGAATATCGAAACAACACGAGTGAGTATACATTTAAATATCAAAAGCATTTTCATTAAATTAAATAGCGTGTTACTGAGAGAAGGATGTGACACTAATTATGGAGGTGTGAATGAAACACCGGCAATGGCATGAATTACGAGGGTTGCAAAGACAATAATGGAGGAAGTGAACCAATCTCGGTTTGTGAATTAGTTATTAAAAACTGTGCTAGATTGCTGGAGTGCGAGATAGTTCAAAAGGTTGTGCTCAGGGTATTGTTTGCTACATCCAAACTCAAGGGAGAATTTAAAAGTGAAGGCAGTGACAATGAGAATGGAGAGGGATTAATTTAATTTACTACACTCTTGCAAGTCTAAAAGTTGCAGCTGTGATGGTCGCCAATAGTTTTCAGGGAGGCTGCTTAATTCTGTACAATGCCTCAACTCAAACGCTGTAAAGAGCTCGGTTGCCAAGTATATTAGAAAGTGAATATTGGAATTTGGGACTATCGCCATCGACTTGCATTATTAAAATTATTTCAAGTGCTGCAGCTTAGACAGGTCGACTATGAAATCAGAGAGGTAATTTAAACCTGTACAGCATTCTATGATCAAGTGTAACATCTGATAGAAGTTAAAAACAAAAGGGAGGTTATATAAATCAATACACCGTACCACATTCTAGTGCTGTCACTATGACAGATAAGAATCAGAGAGACTATTTAAACGTCTACAACATTCTATTTTCAAGCACTGTATATGTGACAGGTTGCCAGTGATATCGAGATGATTATATAAACTTCTACAACTTTCTTTGTTCCAATCTTGCGACTGTGATAGAACGTTAATGGAATCGAGAGCTTATCTAGCTATCCACTCTCCTCGATGTTCAAGTGTGAAGCTATGACGAATTGTGAATCATTTAAACCATTTGTTTCAGAAGTACAATTCTGCATAGTGAGTTTATCATCACAAGAAACAATTGAAATAGTCGACATAAAAATTTTTGTATGAAGATGAATCACAGACGAAGAGGTAAGTCTGGCTTACACAAAGTCAACAAAGACACAGGGAATGAGGTCGTGATGAAGGCCTAACACAGGATGACCGTTGGATAATGAAAACCAGGCTATGGAACTATAATTTCAGATCACCCATTACCAATGTAAGGCGCAGGAAAACAAATTCATAAGAGCGACAAGGAATCTGGAAGACGTGCTCAAAGAGTCTGAGCAATACTAAAAGCATAGAGACTACCACCAAATTACACAGCCGTACCGAACTTTATACCTTCCATTTCCAAGTCTATCGATTTTCAATTAAACAACATTCAGCAATCTTCTATCCTATAATGCATTGATGGTATTACACAGAAATGTGGTCATGTGGAGTTATATTTGCCAATCATGACTCTATAGATTCATCATCCAGTTGATAGAAGGATCTAGATTTCAGAAATTGACTTATGTAATAAGTAGCTATCTAATTACATAATGCGTGGGAATATAATGTATACACTATGGATTTAAGGTTTAATGTAGACCCAGCAAATGTTATTCATCATTTAAAATTTATAAGCATTTAGTAATCTTAACGATTGATTATGCATCATTCCTAATATTTTATCATTTGTTAATTTCTCTCGCAGTTGCTCTGAGAAACGCTAAAGCATGAAAACATACCTTTTAAATAAAAACTGGAGCAAAATAAAGGAATGGTAATAACATACCATCACGAGTTCAAATGATTGGATACCGAGTGTAGTGAATTAGATCCAATGCCTGACTTGGATACCGGAGACAATGAGTTACAAATTCCACTACCGCAGCTAGAACACCTCGCTCCAGAGCAAATTGGATCTGGCCATCATCATCCTTGAATCCCTCGCAGTGCACCCTCCTTTTGGTGTAAGAGTCACTCCCCCCTCCAGATGGCGGCATAATTTCTTTGTTAAAGGCATGACTCCTCCCATTTCTCAGCGACTTTCTTCTCTTTTTTTTTTTTTTTTACAAATCTAACTCCAAAAAGCTAACAAAGGCTAGGAAATCTTTAGAAAAAGCTGACACAACTAGTCTATTTCTAATTCAAAATTAGTTTCAAGCCCTGCATGGCTCGAATTCGCCCTTTTGTTTTTATTTTTTTTTGTTTTTACAACTCAGTTTGAAGATCTTATCTCTATTACCTAATTAAAATTCATCCTTCTTTCCATATTTATTCAATTGACAAAATCATTTATCTTTATTTGATTCTTTTATCATATTTAAATAATTATCTTTGCCTAACAACAAATTATCAAATATAATTAAATATAATACTTTTTACAATAAATATTAATTTATTTAATAATAACTATCCACTTTATATTTCATTAAATTAATCTATTTAATTAACATTTTAATTTCCAAATTTATTTAATCAATGTTAATTTAATTAATTGAGTAAACAATTCCATCGAAGTATTATGCTTATCGCATGGGCCAATAACACACTAAACCACAATAACACAAATAGACACTTACCCAAGTATCGCGACAGGTCACCACAGAGGGCCACTACATCCTCCCCCCTAGACTTCGACTTACTCCTGGAAGTCGCAAGTTGAGGTAAAACTCTCACAATCAAAGGCACAACAATACCATAATGCTAAATCAATAGTCAAGCATCATCAAGTAAGCAACGCAAATTAAACAAAACATAAAATAAGGACATGATACCAAAATGAAAGTGGTGATGGAGTTGCAACCAAACTGACTTGCCAAACACAAGGACAGATGACGAACTAGGTTGGGGAAACTTCTTGTCAGCTCCTATTTTCCACATCAGACCCATTGGGTGTTTAAGATGCTCGCCCTTTCCTGACAATGCAGGTGGAATCGAGGCTTACTTCCTGCAATCCTGCATGCAACAAACATTATGCACAACATATATATATCCAATCAACCTAGTGTAGAGGGAATTGCAATGTTGTATGCCTCTCAGAAATGAGTGATACGACATCATCCTTCTAACACACTATCATCAGTGAAATATCATAAATAAATCATTAATACAACTACTAATCAAGTGCAAACACTATATTAAGTCACATGTTAGACATAGCCAATTTATTACCTTCATCCCTGAGATTTGAAGTTGACTACCTGAAAATAACAAACTAGGGTGGAAACATAACACATTCGTACTAAACATTCAAGAGGATTCTTTACCCTCTATAAGCCACATTTCCATAAAACATACAATAATTATCCACACAAGCCTATATTCTGATTAAACATCATCATTTTCACACAAAGCACTCCACTTCAATCCTAATTTAACACCAAATTTCACAACAATTTTATCAAGCAAATCAAAATTCTACACCTTCACAGATTCAAGAAAACATAATTTGTCACTCCAAGCCAACAAAAAGTAAAATTCCATGCACACATGACATATTCACACACAAAAAAAAAAAAAATTCACATCACTTGAAACTACATCATACAATGATACAAGGGTTCATAGTGCATCCCTTACAGGAAGGATATCGGTGCATTGCGCACTACACCGAGGGTCCTATCCTTTCCCATCAGTTTCCTGCACCATCTACCTGACACCAGCTAACAGAAGAACTCAAGTTCACAACAATGACAATAGAAAAGTGAAACTCAAGACTCAAGGGTTTAGGCGCAAGGTTACATAGTGAGCGCACATAGTGCCCAGTGTATGAACCTGGCTCTGATACCACGTTGTAATGCCCCGTCGTGCGAACCCCAAAGGACAACTAAGGCAACGATTAACACACAATTTTTTTTTAAAGTAGAACTAACATGCATGAGATGCACAAAATTTATGACATGAAAATTCATTTAAACAAACCCAATATCATTTACGTCCCTTGGGGTACACGAGGATACATTACGAAACTTAATGCCATACATCAATGATAAAGAATGAAAGCCGAATCTAATCCATGACGAAGTACATATATAAACCATCAATAAGAACCATTCACTAAAATAAATACAACACTTTGGATAACATCTGATATGGGAACATACCCATACACGGTTTACCAATGATAAATATTACATCACATCCTTTTCATTACTTTACACTGTTCAAGTCTTACAATGATACAAACATGTTTCCCAATATGAGCAGGAACCACATAACAAGATAAGATGATACATCGGAAAGATAAGAACAAAGTAATGTAACTGGCTCCAAGACAAATACAACTCTGGAGTCGCTGCAACGGCACCAATCTGCACCTCTCGATCCTTGACTGGGGACCCAATGGGGTGCTTAGCACGTTCCACCCGACCACGTGGGTCCGAAGACCCACCCCCCGTGCTAAGAAGCTGACAAGAAGAGACCTCAACCAAGAACATCCAACAGGGAATCACAAGACTCAACATCCTACCCAAGGTATCATGAAACTCACAGATTACAATGACATAATCAACAACATTCATGAGTCAACCAAAACCAAATGAAACTATGAAACTCATCACACTTAACCCAAGCAACAACAATTAAGAAAGTCACCAAAGAGCATCCATAAATCATTTCCACAAGAATCTGAAACAACATAAAGACTGCAATATCCAGAGGCGACAAGAAACAAGAACAAGGGTGACTAGTCGAGAGGGTCATCGCATAGCTCCCATGGGATCCCCTGGCACTTCCTCCAACCGAGGCGCCGGCACCCATCTATGGATTCCCTAGCCCTCGAGAACAACATAAAGATACAATAACCAGAGGCAACTACAACCATGCACAAGGGTGTCAAGTGGAGAGTGTCATCGCATAGCTCTCATGGGATTCTCCTGGCCCTTCCTCCAATTGAGGCGCCGGCACCCATCTATGGATCTCCTGGCCCTTCCTCCTAACTGAGGCACCGGCACCATAGGGTAGCTGATGCGGAGCCAATAGTCTCTCATGAAGATGAGGCTATGACTATGCCGACCACGGCCTTCTCAGTCTATCACTAGTCTAGGGTAGCCCTAATGCATAGCCGAGGAACCAATGTTTTATTATCTTGTGTTTTTAAACTACCCAACCCCCTAAATCTGTTGTTTAGGTTATCACTTGTTTAGCTTACTCATTCGTGGGTTATCCTGGCCCTTCCTCATCCAAGGCGCCGACGCCCATGAAGAGCCACTCTCCCTCCTATGACCCCTAACATATCTCAAGGCAAGCAAGAGTTGAAATATAACATAAAAATATAATACCAAAACAAGAACCATGCGAGGCATTAACCCTCTCGCATCACTCATAACCAAAATATCCTTCAACGCCATTCAACCCTTCCAAATAGAATGCCAATCAGTTATCAACTCCAAAAGTATAACCAAAACGAAGATAACATTTAAAGCATCAAGCTCAAGACAAGAACATACGAGACAATTCCATCTCGTGATAAATCGTAATCACAATGACTACATCCACATACAAACATTCCACTTAATAAAGCTCAAAATCATGTAATATTCTAGTCACCAAGATACAAGTATAACCAACAAAGGATATAATACATGCCTCTGGAGAAGACCAAGATTTACAATAATTCAAAAACGAGGTTCAAAACACAACAGAGTTCCCACATCACAAGGTTAAGGTCAATAACAATAAAAAGAAGACAAATATAAATTCAAGGGACACATTTCCACAGATACAACACATCGAATAACAACTGCCATGGACCAATATCAACCCAAGGTTTACCAAAGATAAAATCAATAATAAAAGTACTGAAACCAACAAAATCAACCCTTAAAAAAAAACACAACTTCAATCCATGTATCAACAAACGAAGTCTACTCAAAACCACATCAACTTAAAGGTCACAACATTGGAATGGCACCCTTTAATTTAACAAATGATCACTCCTAACTTAATTGACTTAATATATCATTTCAAAGATCTAGCTACACATAGCCTAGTTTAAAATCTCCAATATAGAGACAATAACCTACAACTATAAACATCCAAATATACATATAAGGAAATTTCATCCATTTACTTCTTTAGAAATTCTTCAATAAGAATAGAGCTATCACCTTTTCTCACATATATTTAACTACATTATTGAAGAAACAATTCTCTAGAAATTTAGTGTTTCTAATTCCACTAGTCATGAAGCCGATTAATTTTGAATCAACCCAAACATTCTACTCTAACATTTGATTATACATAAATACACTACTTCTTTTGCTTGCATTTCATCGAGGGCCTATTTTATTTAATACAAACATTTGAACAGATGCAGAAATTTATTTTCTTACTATTAGTTATATAGCCCCATTCTTATTTTTACTCTGTATGATCCAACCTTTAATTACTTTAAGGTATTATAAACCTACCAATATATTCCAATCATCTATTTGTTCAATTACATAATAAAACATTTATTTATAAATATACTACTGTTCTCATAATGATAGATTTAAATATTGAATGGGTATTACGAATTTCAACATACTACATTAACACTTCAAATTTCCTAAGGATATGATCTCGTGACACAATTACGTCTATACCTATAACTATTTATAGACACATATTTATATACATGTATCATTACAGGTATTTATAAATAAATGCATACTTATAGCCCCTATATACTCTTTATAATCCCAACAATATGAGACATAGTTGTATTTATTACTAAATGACCCTTAGCTATTTTACTCCCATAGTCAGTGTATATATATAGTTTTACTATAACTAAAAATAAATACAAATAACAATATATATAAACATATGTAGATTCCCATAAACATAATGCAGATCTCAATACACATTTCGACCCCTACGTAGCAAACATTCTATATACCAATATATGTGAATATCGAAACAACACGAGTGAGTATACATTTAAATATCAAAAGCATTTTCATTAAATTAAATAGCGTGTTACTGAGAGAAGGATGTGACACTAATTATGGAGGTGTGAATGAAACACCGGCAATGACATGAATTACGAGGGTTGCAAAGACAATAATGGAGGAAGTGAACCAATCTCGGTTTGTGAATTAGTTATTAAAAACTGTGCTAGATTGCTGGAGTGCGAGATAGTTCAAAAGGTTGTGCTCAGGGTATTGTTTGCTACATCCAAACTCAAGGGAGAATTTAAAAGTGAAGGCAGTGACAATGAGAATGGAGAGGGATTAATTTAATTTACTACACTCTTGCAAGTCTAAAAGTTGCAGCTGTGATGGTCGCCAATAGTTTTCAGGGAGGCTGCTTAATTCTGTACAATGCCTCAACTCAAACGCTGTAAAGAGCTCGGTTGCCAAGTATATTAGAAAGTGAATATTGGAATTTGGGACTATCGCCATCGACTTGCATTATTAAAATTATTTCAAGTGCTGCAGCTTAGACAGGTCGACTATGAAATCAGAGAGGTAATTTAAACCTGTACAGCATTCTATGATCAAGTGTAACATCTGATAGAAGTTAAAAACAAAAGGGAGGTTATATAAATCAATACACCGTACCACATTCTAGTGCTGTCACTATGACAGATAAGAATCAGAGAGACTATTTAAACGTCTACAACATTCTATTTTCAAGCACTGTATATGTGACAGGTTGCCAGTGATATCAAGATGATTATATAAACTTCTACAACTTTCTTTGTTCCAATCTTGCGACTGTGATAGAACGTTAATGGAATCGAGAGCTTATCTAGCTATCCACTCTCCTCGATGTTCAAGTGTGAAGCTATGACGAATTGTGAATCATTTAAACCATTTGTTTCAGAAGTACAATTCTGCATAGTGAGTTTATCATCACAAGAAACAATTGAAACAGTCGACATAAAAATTTTTGTATGAAGATGAATCACAGACGAAGAGGTAAGTCTGGCTTACACAAAGTCAACAAAGACACAGGGAATGAGGTCGTGATGAAGGCCTAACACAGGATGACCGTTGGATAATGAAAACCAGGCTATGGAACTATAATTTCAGATCACCCATTACCAATGTAAGGCGCAGGAAAACAAATTCATAAGAGCGACAAGGAATCTGGAAGACGTGCTCAAAGAGTCTGAGCAATACTAAAAGCATAGAGACTACCACCAAATTACACAGCCGTACCGAACTTTATACCTTCCATTTCCAAGTCTATCGATTTTCAATTAAACAACATTCAGCAATCTTCTATCCTATAATGCATTGATGGTATTACACAGAAATGTGGTCATGTGGAGTTATATTTGCCAATCATGACTCTATAGATTCATCATCCAGTTGATAGAAGGATCTAGATTTCAGAAATCGACTTATGTAATAAGTAGCTATCTAATTACATAATGCGTGGGAATATAATGTATACACTATGGATTTAAGGTTTAATGTAGACCCAGCAAATGTTATTCATCATTTAAAATTTATAAGCATTTAGTAATCTTAACGATTGATTATGCATCATTCCTAATATTTTATCATTTGTTAATTTCTCTCGCAGTTGCTCTGAGAAACGCTAAAGCATGAAAACATACCTTTTAAATAAAAACTGGAGCAAAACAAAGGAATGGTAATAACATACCATCACGAGTTCAAATGATTGGATACCAAGTGTAGTGAATTAGATCCAATGCCTGACTTGGATACCGGAGACAATGAGTTACAAATTCCACTACCGCAGCTAGAACACCTCGCTCCAGAGCAAATTGGATCTGGCCATCATCATCCTTGAATCCCTCGCAGCGCACCCTCCTTTTGGTGTAAGAGTCACTCCCCCCTCCAGATGGTGGCATAATTTCTTTCTTAAAGGCATGATTCCTCCCATTTCTCAGCGCCTTTCTTCTCTTTCTTTTTTTTTTTTACAAATCTAACTCCAAAAAGCTAACAAAGGCTAGGAAATCTTTAGAAAAAGCTGACACAACTAGTCTATTTCTAATTCAAAATTAGTTTCAAGCCCTGCATGGCTCGAATTCGCCCTTTTGTTTTTTTTGTTTTTTTGTTTTTTTATTTTTATTTTTTTGTTTTATTTTTTTTTGTTTTTACAACTCAGTTTGAAGATCTTATCTCTATTACCTAATTAAAATTCATCCTTCTTTCCATATTTATTCAATTGACAAAATCATTTATCTTTATTTGATTCTTTTATCATATTTAAATAATTATCTTTGCCTAACAACAAATTATCAAATATAATTAAATATAATACTTTTTACAATAAATATTAATTTATTTAATAATAACTATCCACTTTATATTTCATTAAATTAATCTATTTAATTAACATTTTAATTTCCAAATTTATTTAATCAATGTTAATTTAATTAATTGAGTAAACAATTCCATCGAAGTATTATGCTTATCGCATGGGCCAATAACACACTAAACCACAATAACACAAATAGACACTTACCCAAGTATCGCGACAGGTCACCACAGAGGGCCACTACATTGGAGACCTAGAGTCATTGAAGGAATTTTGTGAACAAACAAAGAATGAATTTAGGATCTTTTAGAAACCATTTTGTTTTTTCCTTAAGCTCTGCATCAGTTTAGTATCAGAGCTAAAAGAATCTAGGAAAGGTAGTTGTATTTTTGTGTGTATTGTCTTTTTCAGGTTGAAGAGAGAACCTGGATGCCAAGAGACTGGGTAGTGGAGAAGAGAGGAAACTTGGGTGAGGTGTCACAAAGATAAAAGCAAGGTGAAAGATAATTTCTTGGAAAAGAGAAAAGAGTGGATTTTTTGAAGAGATACTTGTAGGGTTCATAGAAGAAGAAACAAGAGGAAAAATAGACAAAGAATAAAAAAATAAGGTAGAGTAAATGGAGATTGAACAAGATATTAGAGAACTGAGGCAGGCTTTGGAAAAAGTAATAGAGATGAGAGAAAGGATGGTAGAGAGATGGAAGGTTGAGTTGGATCAATTGGAGCAATTAGCAAACCAAGAGTCAAGTTGGAACTTGTTAGTTAAGAGAAAAGTTACATGGCCTATTAGAAATATTTTTCAAAAGAGAAGAAAAAAAGAAGCATTAAAACTAGATGAAAAGAAGCCATTGCTGATGGAAGAAGACAAGGAACAAGCCAAGCAAGCTGAGATGGTGGTAGAGGAAGAAAAACCAATGAAAGATGCAACCATGCCAAACCATGAAGATGTTGAAACAAAAAATATGAAGATTGATCTGATTTTAGTGAAAGAGGATATTGAATTGGTGTCAAAATCTTATTTGGTTGAGGTCAAGGATGACTTGATTTTCGAGGATCAAAGTTGGTCTCAAAGGTATGATGGTATGATGTTTTCTTCATTGATTTTCAAGGAGGATAATGGATTTTCAATTTTTTGAACTTTAGAGGTTTGTGATCCTAACAAAGAAACAAGGTTGAAAGTAGAGCACCAGATGGGAAAAGTGGGGACCAAAGGTGAAGAGATCATATCTACACCAAAAAGGAGGAAGAGTAAAGGAGTATACATAATTCTTGTTGAGATTGTAAAGAAGGACAAACCAAAGTTCAAGATGAAGACTACATGAATATGCTTTAAGGAAGACATAGGGCAGAGCATAGAAGGCATCAAGGAGGAGCATTTAGAGGTGGATACCTATTGTTACCCTCAATTCAAGAGGGCTTTGAATTTTCTTTTGGTCGGGAGTATGGTGCAGGAGCACCATGGCAAGTTTGTGCCTCCATGAGGCAACTTTAGGGTTTTTATTTAAGTTTTATGTTTTAATATTTTAATAAGGTATTAAAGACCATTTCCAATGTAGTTAAGGTATTTTGAGTTATTATTAGATTTATAAGTGATGGTTGGTTAAATATTGTAAATTCTTGCAAAGTTGTCATAGTGCAAAATTTCAAAAGTGCAAGAATGGGAGGTTGAAGAGTCAAGGTGGTTCGGAAGTTGATTAGCTGGTTGTTAATGGTTGGAATAATTTTTTAAAGGCATGGAAATATTGAATCCATCATTGTAAAATAGTTTGAATGATTTGGAGGAAGTTTGGAGCAGTGAAACCCTATTTTTTTGCATTTTTTATGTGTTCCTAAATGTTCATTTGAATGGTATGTCATTGTATGGACTGATAAATTTTGGAATCCAATTGGAGATGATATTTGGATGAATCTAGTTTTTGGTGTTTTTTTTTTGAGTGATTTTCATCATGATTTGCAAAAATTATAGTCAAAATAGTGCTTGCAATGTTTAGATTTTTAGTGTTTTCTGCATAGAAAACCTTTCTTGTATGGATTTTAGGAACTAAAACATGAAAGGGAAGGCATGGGAATTATAAGGAAATGAAATAAATATTTTTTTTTTGGTTTGGGGTCATTTAGTTTTTTTGTTGCAAAAGTTATGAACATTTTGCTAAAAATTGTCCAGAAACCCTATCACAAGAACCCGAGAGAAAGGAAATTGCATAAAATGCATTTGATAGGGTGAAATTTCCTAATTTTTGGTTGGAGGTCTATAATAGCATTCTTTATGGGTTCCCAAAGTTTTATGGGTAAAGATAAGGTCTTGGTCAATTTTGATGATGCCCTAGGGGGCTTAAATCCTCCATTGTTTTGGCCTAAAAAGCTGCATAACAATCCATTTTTGAGGGATTTTTTTACTAAGGAACCACACTTGCAAATTTAGTATGTGCTGTAACTTTGAAAAGAGTATCTAGAACATGTTTTATAATCTAGGTTGGAGTTGCATTTTGTAAGTTATGCTAAAATTACACCCTTTGTTGTCCTAAAATCCAAATAAGCATGTATGGTAGGAAGATATATGAAATATGAGAGATTTGGGTTCTTGTGTGTCACCATTCATTTGGAAATGTTATTTTATCCTTTAATAACATGATTACAAGTTTTTTTTAGTGGTTTTACGCCTTAATTGCACTAATGGTGTTTGTGACCTTGTTGGAGACCTAGTGTCATTGATGGAATTTTGTGAACAAACAAATAATGGATTTAGGATCTTTTGGAAACCATTTTGTTTTTCCCTTAGGCTCTGCATCAGTTTGGTATCAAAGCTAGAAGAATCTAGGAAAGGTAGTTGTGTGTTTGTGTGTGTTGTCTTTTGCAAGTTGAAGAGAGAACCTGGATGCCAAGAGACCAGGCAGTGGAGAAGAGAGGAAACCTAGGTGAGGTGTCACAAAGAAAAGAGAAGCAAGGTGAAAGAGACTTGCTTGGAAAAGAGAGAAGAATGGATTTGTTGAAGAGATATTTGTAGGGTTCATGGAAGGAAACAAAAGGAAAAAGAGATGAAGAAGAAGAAAAAAGAAGGCAGAGCAAATGGAGATTGATCAAGAGATTAGAGAAATGAGGGAGGCTTTGGAACAAGTAATAGAGATGAGAGAAAGGATGGTAGAGAGATGGAAGGTTGAGTTGGATTAGTTGGAGCAATTAGCAAGCCAAGAGTCAAGTTGGAACGTATCAGTTAATAAAAGGTTACATGGACTATTAGAAAGATTGTTCAAAAGAGAATACAAATGGAAGCATTAAAAATAGATGAAAAGAAGCCATTGTTGATGGAAGAAGACAATGAACAAGCCAAGCAAATTGAGATGGTGATAGAGGAAGAAAAACCCATGAAAGATGTAGCCATGTCAAACCATGAAGATGTTGAAACAATAGGTATGAAGGTTGATCTGATTTCAATGAAAGAGGATATTGAATTGGTGTCAAAAGCTGATTTGGTTAAGGTCAAGGATGACTTGATTTTGGAGGATCAAAGTTGGTCTCAAAGGTATGATGGTATGATGTTTTCTTCATTGATTTTCAAGGAGGATAATGGATCTTTAAGTTTTTTTCACTTTATAGTTTTGTGATCCTAACAAGGCAACAAGTTTGAAGGTAGAGCAGCAGATCAAAAAAGTGGGGACCAAAGGTGAAGATATCATATCTACACCAAAAAGGAGGAAGAGTAAAGGAGTATACATAGTTCTTGTTGAAATTGTAAAGAAGGACAAACCAAAGTTCAAGATGAAGACCACATGGAGATACTTTAAGGAAGACATAGGGAAGAGCATATAAGGCATCAAGGAGGAGCATTCAAAGGTGGATAGCTATTGTTACCCTCAATTCAAGAGGGCTTTGAATTTTCTTCTAGCTAGGAGTGTGGTGTAGGATCATCATGGCAAGTGTGTGCCTCCATGAGGAAATTTTGGGATTTTGATTTAAGTTTGATGTTTTAATATTGTAATAATTTCCTAAAGACCATTTCCAATGTATTTAAGGTGTTTTGAGTCATTCTTAGGTTTATAGGTGATGGTTGGTTAAATATTGTAAATTCTTGCAAAGTTATCATAGTGCAAAATTGTAAAAGTGCAAGAATGGGAAGTTGAAGTGTTAAGGTGATTTAGAAGTTTATTAGTTAGTTGTTAATGGTTGGAATAAGTTTTTAAAGGCATAAAAATCCTGAATTCATCATTGTAAAGTAGATTGAATGATTTGGAGGAAGTTTGGAGAACCGAAACCCTAAATTTTTGTATTTTGTATGTGTTCCTGATAGTTCATTTGAATGGTTTGTTATTGTATTGACTGATAAAGTTTTTAATCCAATTGTAGATGATATTTGGATGAATCTAGTTTCTGGTGCTTTTTGTTTTCTTGATATTCATCATGATTTGCAAAAGTTATGGTCAAAATAGTGATTACAATGTTCATATTTTTACTATGTTTTGCATAGAAAACCTTTCTTGTATGGATTTTAGGAACTGAAACATGAAAGGTCAGGCATGGGGATTATAAAGTAATGAAATAAAAATATTTTTCTTTTGTTTTAGGGTCATTTTGTTTTGTTTTTCAAAAGTTATGAGCATTTTGCTAGAAACTATTGAGAAACCTTATCACAGGAACCCGTGAGAAAGAAAATTGCATAAAATGAATTTGGCATGGTGAAAATTCCTAATTTTTGGTTTGGAGATCTATAATAACATTTTTTATGATTTCCCTAAGTTTTAGGGGTTAAATATAAGGTCTTGTCCAATTTCGATGATGCCCTAGGGGTTTTCTTCCATTGTTTTAGCCTAAAAAAAGTTGCACAACAATCCATTTTTTAGAGATTTTTTACAAAGGAACCCCACCTACAAATTTAGTATGTGTTGAAAATCCAAAAAGAGTATCTAGAATATGTTTTATAATCTAGTTTGGAGTAGTATTTTGAAATTTATGCTAAAATTACACCCTCTGTTGTCCTAAAATCCAAATAAGCATGTATGGTAGGAAAATATATGAAATTTGAAAAAAATTGGGTTCTTGTGTGCCACCAATTATTTGGAAATGTTATTTTAGCCTTGAATAACATGATTAAAAGTGTTGTTTAGTGGTTTTGTGCTTTGAGTTCACTAATGGTGTTTGTGACCTTCTTGGAGACCTAGATTCATTGAAAGAATTTTGTAAACAAACAAAGAATGGATTTAGGATCTTTTGGAAACCATTTTTATTTTTTCATTAGGCTCTACATCAGTTTGGTATCATAGCTATAAAACTATAGGAAAGGTAGTTGTGTGTTTTTGTGTGTTGTCTTTTATAGGTTGAAGAGAGAGCCTAGATGCCAAGAGACCAGGCAGTGGATAAGAGAGGAAACCAGGGTGAGGTGTCACAAAGAGACTTTCTTGGAAAAGAGAGAAGAATGGATTTGTTGAAGAGATATTTGTAGGGTTCATAGAAGAAGAAACAAGAGGAAAAAGAGATGAAGAAGAGAAAAAAAGAAGGAAGAGCAAATGGAAACTGATCAAGAGATTAGAGAACTGAGGCAAGCTTTGGAACAAGTTATAGAGATGAGAGAAAGGATGGTAGAGAGATGGAAGGTTGAGTTGGATCAGTTGGTGCAATTAGCAAGCCAAGAGTCAAGTTGACACTTATTAGTTAAGAGAAAGGTTACATGTCGTATTAGAAAGATTGTTCAAAAGAGAAGAAAAATGGAAGCATTGAAACTAGATGAAAAGAAGCCATTGCTTGTGGAAGAAGACAAGGAACAATCCAAGAAAGTTGAGATGGTGGTAGAGGAAGACAAATCCTTGAAAGATGTAGCCATGTAAAACCATGAAGATGTTGAAACATCAGGTATGAAGCTTGATCTAATTTGAGTTAAAGAGGATATTGAATTGGTGTAAAAAAATTATTTGGCTAAGGTCAAGGATGACTTGATTTTCAAGGATCAAAATTGGTCTCAAAGGTATGATGGTATGATGTTTTCTTCATTGATTTTCAAGGAGGATAATGGCTTTTCATTTTTTTTCACTTTAGAGGTTTGTGATCCTAACAAGACACCAAGGTCTAAGGTAGAGTATCAAATGGGAAAAGTGGGGACCAAAGGTGAAGAGATCATATCTACACCAAAAAGTAGGAAGAGTAAGGAAGGGGTATATATAGTTCTTGTTGAGATTGTAAAGAAGGAAAAACCAAAGTTCAAGATGAAGACTACATGGAGCTGCTTTAAGGAATATATAGGGAAGAGCATAGAAGGAATCAAGGAGGAGCATTCAGAGGTGGATACCTATTGTTACGTTCAATTCAAGAGGGATTTGAATTTTCTTTTGGCCGAGAGTATGGTGTAGGAGCACCATGACAATTTTGTGCCTCCATGAGGCAACTTTGGGGTTTTGATTTAATTTTTATGTTCTAATATTTTAATAAGGTCTTAAAGACCATTTCCAATGCAGTTAAGGTGTTTTGAGTCATTATTAGGTTTATAGGTGATGATTGGTTAAATATTGTAAATTCTTGCAAAGTTGTCATAGTGTAAAATTGCAAAAGTGCAAGAATGGTAAGTTGAAGAGTCAAGGTGGTTTAGAAGTTGATTAGCTGGTTCTTAATAGTTGGAATAAGATTATAAAGATGTAAAAATCCTGAATCCATCATTGTAAAGAAAATTTAATGATTTGGAGGAAGTTTGGAGCAATGAAACCTTGAATTTTTGCATTTTTTATGTGTTCCTGACTGTTCCTCTAAATGGTATGTTATTGTACAAGCTTATAAAGGTTTCAATCCAATTTTATATGATATTTGGATGAATCTAGTTGTTGGTGCTTTTTTTTTTTAGTGATTTTCATCATGATTTACAAAAGCTATGGTCAAAATAGTGATTACAATGTTTAGACTTTTATTGTTTTCTGCATAGAAAACCTTTCTTGTATATATTTTAGGAACTAAAACATGAAAGGGAAAGAATGGATATTATAAATAAATGAAATGAAAAACTTTTTCTTTTGGTTTGGGGTAATTTTGTTTTGTTTTACAAAAGTTATGAGCATTTTGCTAAAAACTATCGAGAAACCCTATCACATGAACCCAAGATAAAGAAAATTGTATAAAATGAATTTGGCATGGTGAAAATTCCTAATTTTTGGTTTGGAGGTCTATGATAACAATTTTTATGAGTTTCCCAAGTTTCAAGGGTTAAAGATAAGGTCTTGGCTAATTTTGATGATTCCCTAGGGGCTTTCTTCCATTGTTTTGGCCTAAAAATAGTTGCATAACAGTCCATTTTTGAGTGATTTGTTGCAAAGGAAACCCATATAAAATTTATTATGTGTTGAAAATCCAAAAAGGGTATCTAGAAAAGGTTTTAGAATCTGGGTTGGAGTTGTATTTTGCAAATTATGCTAAAATTACACCCTTTGTTGTCCTAAAAGCCAAATAAGCATGTATGGTAGGAAGATATATGAAATATGAGAAATTTGGGTTCTTGTGTGCCACCATTGGTTTAGGAGTGTTATTTTAGTCTTACCTAACATGATTAAAACAAAAATTAGTGGTTTTGTGCCTTGAGTGCACTAATGGTGTTTGTGACCTTGTTGGAGATCTAGAGTCATTGAAGGAATTTTGTGAACAAACAAAGAATGGATTTAGGATCTTTTGGAAACCATTTTATTTTTTCCTTAGACTCTACATCATATAGTGAATTCAAAATTCTCAATTTTAACTAGATATTAATTTAAGTTAAGCAATTTACAATATAAATGTACCTTCCCCTAATCTATGATGCTCGACACTGGAGGAGCACTCGACAACCCCTCAGGTAGAATCGATGTGGAAGTTGATTGAATCTACTGAACCAACATAAATATTTAAAACATATGTTCATGATTGAATTATAAATTTAAAGCTCAAGTTAAAAATTATTTCATATATAATTTGAAAAATTCAAATCAAAATACCCCATAAGGGTTGCCAACTAGGACTGGTGTCGACATATGTACTCACAGTGCAGATGATTGCCCCATCACTAGTGTCATTTGTACACCAAAAAGTGTGATTGTTAAAATGTATTGCAATTCTTTTTTGATACATACATTCATTAAAATTCTTATAAATTCAACATGTAGATGTGTATTTATATCTATGTCATACTGTCCTCAGGGTGATGGTCTGCAATAAGAAATTATACAAATTAATTGAGGTGACCAGATGATCCACTAGAATCTCCATGTCCACCTAAATTGAGTATGGTTTGATTGGGTCCATAGCATATCTGATGGAAACTAGTACATACATGTGGTCTCAACACCTATGGAGTGGTACTAGGACCAACTCCATAAGATGATTCTCCATTATCATGGTCTTTATGCTTCCTACTCGCTATCACAGAAGCAAGCGTACTGAGGGATCCTAATGTCGATATCATTGCATGTTGATGCACATGTGCGGGAATGGTAGGAAAAAGAGGATAAACAAGGGGTTGTGCATGCACAGGGCATTGGGGATCAACCCTTGCCCCTAACCTCTGTTGTGGCATGCCGCCACCAACACCCTGAAATGATTTAAAATCAAAATAATTGGGTTTTTACCCCATAACAAACTCTACATATAGTTTCCTCAAAAAATATAATGGGACCTCCAGATTAGTGTGTGGTGGACTGTCAAATACCATATACTATCAATCCCAAAAATGTGCACTCATCTGTGGATGTATACACCACCTCATGGATATTCTAGATTTATTGGGAGGAATGGGTTGTTGAGTAGTAGGGTTGATAAAATAAGGGGATAGATGGGATTTTGTTATTTTTAGGTCTAAAATTTGTTTATATGAGAGACCGTCTACATAAAATTGGCTCATCTCCTCTCTTTCTCGTCGATGCCTATCTAAATCAAAATTGATAGTCCTAATGAAATACATAATGTTTTGCATCACAGATGCAAAATGTCTCACATGTGATGGAATAAATTCTTTATTTTTCATAGCATTGATTTTGTTTTGAATGGATACCACTTGATCATTTATATGTGCTCGTAAGTGAGCTTCATCAGATCCAGCGGGTGGTGGAGGTAGGATATGAGGTGGAGGGGGTGGAGGGGGAGGTGGAGCCTGGGGTGGAGGTGGAGGTTGCTAAGGTGTTGGATTGATGATATCATCAATGTTAAATTGATCCATGGTATCAGATATAAGTGTTCACCTACATTAAATTATACAAAATTAACATACAAACTTACAAAATTACAAGAAATAGTTAAATTTGAAACATACATGCAAATTTGTTTAAATAGGATGTGCATACATATACATACACATGCATATATTGATTGAACTTGAGCATGTGCATACAAATTTCAAAATTTAATATCTAGAACTATGTAGTTTTAATACATGTACATACTAAAAAATAAAGTTGAAACATTAAAAAAAAACTCATTTATGTCTAATGCATTTATATTACATTTTTCCAATAGGAGAAAACATGATCTAGTAGATAGTCATAAATATATACTATTATAAATTCATCATTATAAGTTCATAAACTCAACCAAATTCATAAATCATAAGTAAAAATATCCATCCAACCAAAACCATAAATTTGTCACTAAAAATATCCATCCAACCAAATTCATAAATTCATCACACAAAATATCCATCAAACCAAATTCATAATTTCATAACTATAAGATCATTGTCTTAATTTATAAAGTGATGTGGCTCTCTACTGCATCTCTTCATTTCTTTGTGTTTTTCTTTTCAAAATCATAAGTTCTTCTCTCCTCTAGCCATTGTCGATGTTCATCTAACATCCCATCCATAGCCCTAACAACATCAACAAAATTTTGCATCCTAGATGCAATCATCCTCAAAGGTGGTGTGATACATTGTTCATTTTGAATAATGTTGATTTGATCCTGAATGGATCTAACATTAGCATTGACTCATGCTTGCAAGCTTGTACCATCAGTTTCAAGTCATGGAGGTGGGGGGTTATGAGGTGGAGTGGGTGGAGGTGGAGGTGAAGGTGGTGGAGATGGAGGGCGTTGAGGTCAATCACGGATATTATTGAATTGATCCATATGATCTCTAAGATATAAGTGAACCTGTATTAGATTTGTAATTTCAAAATGTAAGATACCTATTTAGGAAATACCCTTAAACCATTCAATATAAATGGCCTAATTGTTTATACAAATGATAAAATGTGTAAGCCTCATTTATGTCTAAGGCATGTTACTTGAATAAAAAAATAATTAACTATTTTAATATAGGACAATTTATGAATGCTTTAGGGAACTTACAATTTAGAGTTTAGGCTTTAGGTTTTAGGGTAATAAGATGGCTTAAGGGAATCTATGTAGGAAGGTCCTAGTACAAAATGGCATGGCTTAAGTGAACAAAATTTGGTGAAGTTGCCCAAGGAAACCAAATTTCATTAAGGTCCTAGGTCAAAATGATGGTTTAGAGTTTAGAGATTAAGATTTAGGGTAATAGATGGCTTAAGGGGATCTATGTAGTAAATTCATAGGAAAAAATGACATGGATTAAGGGAAATGTCATATTAGGACCCTGTAAGACATCGTTTTATGGTTTAGGGTGATAGGATGGCTTAAGGGGATCTATGTAGTAAGGTCCTAGGACAAAATGACATGGCTTAAGGGAATATAATTTGGTGGAATCACCTAAGGCAACCAAATTTCATTTTAAGGTCCTAGGAAAAAATGAATGCTTTAGGGTTTAGGGTTTAGGGAACTTAGGGTGAAGTTTGGGTGGCCCTTGGAATAATGTACTTACAATTTAGTGAACAACATTTTCTTGTGGAACAGTTGATTGAGATAGCTCTTTTTTCGACTGACCACCCTAGATCATGAAATCTCATTCATATTATTATCTTGCACAATCTTATTATTGTTAAATTTGGTTTCCTTGGGAAACTTCACAAAATTTTGAGAACTTCTTTGATCCCATTAAGAAATGTCATATTAGGACCCCTTAATACATCAATTTATGGTTTAGGGTGATAGGATGGCTTAAGGGGATCTATTTCTAGTAAGGTCCTAGGACAAAATGGCATGGCTCAAGTGAATAAAATTTGGTGAAGATGCCCAAGGCAACCAAATTTCATTAAGGGCTTAGGAAAAAATGATGGCTATAGGGTTTAGGGTTTAGGGTAATAGGATGGATTAATGGGATCTATGCAGTAAGGTCCTGGGACAAAATGACATGGCTTAAGGGAATAAAATTTGGTGGATTTTCCTAAGGCAACCAAATTTCATTTTAAGGTCCTAGGACAAAATGAATGCTTTAGGGTTTAGGGTTTAGATTTTAGATTTCAGGGTTTAGGGAACTTAGGGTGAAGTTTGGGTGGCCCTTGGAATAATGGCCTTGCAAGTTAATGAACAACATTTTCTTGTGGAACAGTTGATTGAGATAGCTCTTGTTTCAACTGACCAATCTAGATCATGAAATCTCATTCATATTATAATCTTGCATGATCTTATTATTGTTAAATTTGGTTTCCTTAGGCATATTCACCAAATTTTGAGAACTTCTTTGATCCCCTTAAGAAATGTCATATTAGGACCCCTTAAGATATCAGTTTACAGTTTAGGGTAATAGACTGAATAGTTTATGAATATTTTTGATTTTATGAATATAGACTGACTATTTCTATAATAGAAACACATAATTATGTATTATTAAGATCGAGTTTGATGTATACTTTAACTTGGTATTTTTTCAATTGAATATAAGATTATTTTATTTAACAAAATTTTCATTAATATGTCCCACTTAAATGAATTTTATGATATAAAATGTAAAATAAAATTAGTTAATGTTGAATCTTACTTTATTTTGGATTGTTTGGAATTGAAAGAACCTAAAAGAAAGAAAAGAAAAATATTTAGATTCTTTTAGTGTCTAGGTAACTAGTGCAAATTGATATTTTAGACTAAACTAGAAGCCTAATTAACAACTAATTGACTAGAATGAGAGTTAAGATTGTCAAAAGAAAAGAGACAACACATGCAAACAATAAATGGAAACAATGCATGACTAAGAGAGATAAAAACATAAAATAGAAATTAATGCACATATTATCTAATTAAGTGACAACTGAAAATGGATTGTACAAGGATTTAGGAATTCGCTAACTAAATTTGTAAACAAACATTGAAAATTTATCAATTGTAACAATCCACTTTAGTCCCACAAGTAATCCTTCCCTTCACCCACAATTCCTTAATTATTGTAGTGTTTTCAACTTATCCATTTGTCTCTAATTTCAACTACTTTTTTTTTATATTTCTCATATAATTTTAGATTTGAAACTCATTTAATTTCCCTCCTTTATATATAGTGGTTGTAATTTTTTATATCATGGATTCCACTCAACCTTTTTTTCCCTTGTCTCCATTCATTCTTAGATCAATTATTTTGATGTGTTTACATTAATTTTTATTTGATCCATGAATATTTGATAAAATAATATCCTTTTACCATAAGAATAGTGGCACATGTTCCATTAATGCACTCTTTGATATTGGATATGATTTAACATCTTCCATGGAACTTATTATTATTTTCCCTTCTATTGTAGATTCTTTAACTTAACCATGAGCTTCATAAACATTTCATCTCTTAATATGGATAGCTTTAGTAATGATGATGCTGATTATACTATGACAATTGGTGTGCCTAGCTTTGATAATTATCTTACCACCTATGATTGTGCTTTACCTTTTAGTGATTTCCCTTATTATGATGTTTAATGAGAGAAACCTGGATGATCACACTTACGACATGCTTGCCTTATGAACATACTCAATATTTTTTAATTCTAAGATGTTTGTAACATATTGTTTTCTATTCTAATTATATCTATATTCATAACATTTAATTGATTGTGTCTCTTGATGAATACACATTTAAATGTATAATATTTATCAAATCCTATTTCATTTTCAATATCAAGGACCCTAATTGACAATGCAAATACATTCAATTTAAAACATTTAAGCAATGCAAATCAATTTTTTCCATTATAAAATATTCTTCAAGCTTGAAATCAAGGTTTTCATTTGAATGCAATTTTTTTTTTTTTAATTTATGTAAATTAGCAAATTTTTTGTTTGAATTGAATTTAGGGTTTCAAGAAAAAATAGGGTTTTCAATACAATTTTTTGTTTCATTTCAAATTAGGGTTTTCAATGCAATTTTTTTGTTTTCTTTCAATTAGGGTTTTTTGAATTCAATTTTTTTTTGTTTGATTGACCATTTTAGGTTTCAAAAGCTAAATTTTGTTCTTTAGATAGGATTCAAGGATGATTTTTTCATTTCTATAGGGTTTAATTTCACTTTTTCTTCTACCTCTACAAATTATCAATTCTCCTATTACACCTAAATAAAATACATAAAATGCTAAATAAACTAGAAAAAATCATGCTAAAACCTACTTTTGTCTTATAAATTTCAAAAAAACACTAAAAAAACACATATAAAATAGGTAGAGGCATACCTATAGGCCAGAAGTTGTTGTCGTCACCACCACTGTCTTTGTTAAATCAGGATCCCGAGCTGCTAATGACTGAGTTTCATTTTTTTTTTAATAAATACAACTTGAAAATGAGATCCCATTTTGTAAAGATCAGGATCCTATTTCTCGTCTATCAATTTGAGATCCTTTAATAAATGGGATCCCAAGTTTTAAAAAATGGGATCCCATTTAGAATTTAGGCTTGGGATCCCAAACCTAAATAGGATCCCATTTTTTAAAAATTGGGATCCCATTTTGCAATGCCAATTTTGTTTTTTGGCTAAGACAAAATATTCCACATTTCATGGACTCGACTTCTTGCACTTACCCCATATCCTAACCCAAGATGGTCAAAATGGAAAAACGATGGTTTAGAAGATGGAGAAGGATAATCTTGGATATCTTCAGTAAGGTCATGATCAAAAAGTGAATTATCATAGATATCATGATCAAACATGGGATTATTATGGACATGAAAGGATTGGGCTAAAGTGGACATGGTAAAGGTAGATGTATCATTTGGATCCCAAAAGGTTTCAATCCAAGCACGGCCATCTATTTGTGTTCCTTCTGTAGCTATCTTGGCATCCTTGTTGGAAGTTTGACCCTTCTCGATGACATTGGCATTGTCCTTTGCTGATAACTTATCCATATGGTATTCTCCACATCCCATATCATGGATTTGGACCTTGAGGTTTGGTGTTGTGGTATATGAAGTGGATGCTTTTAAGAATTCAAGATCAACATATGCTTGAGAAGGAGGTGCTTCATGATTGCTAGGGATTATTATTTCAGTTTTAGGGCTTAGATTATGGAAATACATGAGAGGGTTTGGATCTCCTTGTATTGTGATTTTGGCACCATTTTGTGGAAATTCAATGCATTGGTGGTATGTAGAAGGTACTGCTTACATTGCATAAATCCATGGTCTTCCAAGGAGGATGTTATAGGTCAGAGGGAGATCAAGAACTTGGAAAACCACATCCTTTATATAAGCACAACCCTGATTGGTAGAGTAATTGATCCTTTAGATGAGCATTCCTATTCATCATATGCCTTTATCATAATATTTTTCTTTAGATAAACTACATTTTCAACTAACCCTAATGAACTATGATCAATTTCTGAGTACAAATATTAAGACCTGCTCCTCTGTCTATCAGAACTCACTTGATCTTGACTTTATGGACAAGGACTTCAATGTGTAAAGGTGAGTTATGTGGTTTCCAAATGGATGAATCATCATTCTTGATAAAATTGAGAGTGTGAGAAGAGGTTATGTGTCCCACCATAGCTTGGAATTGATTTACATATAGGTCTATAGGCACTATAGTAGTAGAAAGTACTTTATCTAGGATAGCTTTATGCTCAAGAGATAGGCATAGCAACTCAAGTATGGAAATTTGCATGATAATTTTACCTAAATTCTCTATGAGGTTGTATCACGAATTTGGTGCAATGGGTTTTGAATTAGGGCCTCTAAGGGTAACTATACCTCTGCGAGTAATAACATTACAATTAGGCTCTCTTCCTTTTATAATGAAAGTGTTTATATGATTATCAACCTCACTAATGTTATTTACGATATAGTCATATTTACCAGTAGTATAGTTCATGTCATCACCAGATTTAGGGGCCTTTCCTTTATCCTTGTCGTGCTTAGGGAAAGGGTTTTTAAACAGCTTACAAACAGAGTTACCAGAAGGAGTGTGTCCATCAACCGCTATCTTTCCATCATCAATAAGGTCTTATATTAGATGTCAATTTTTTTTGCAACTATTAGTTTTATGTCCTTTATGTCTATGATAGTCACAAAAGTGATCCTCATTCCACCATGGGGGTTTGACTTGTGGATTATATTTTCATCTCAGGTAGTGTTATAAGATTATTTTTTAAGGAGTTCTTTTAATGCAGATTCAAGTGATTGTCCCAATGGTGTAAAATTTTGTTTAGGGAAACTTCTTTGTTTTTCTTTTCCTTTGTCTAAAGATGAACCTTTAAGGTTGTATATAGATGATGATGTTTTAGTTGTTTTCACATCAACAACTCCATCATTGACTGCATTCTTGTTCTTAACCCAAAAAGGTGTCTTGTTGGTTGAACCTAATTTTTGATCTTTCTCATTATTAAGTTTAATAGTTCCATCATCGATGAGAGTTTGTTCGATTTGAAATCCCATTTCTATGACTTCATCAAATGAATCCAAGCATTTGAGGTGAAGTTCCTTTCCAATTTCCTTGTTCAAATTTTGACAAAAGAGGTCAACCAATTCTTTTTCTAGAATGGTATAAGGTAATCATTTTGTTAAATGTCTCCATATTTGTAAAAATGACACAAAAGATCCTCCTTTTTTTGTGTTAAAAAGGTTTGTCATGGTCACTTTAAGTTCACAGTTGAAACTATAATTGGAGACAAGTTTATCAACCAGTTCTTGAAAAGATTTGATGGTCGAGAGTAATTGTGAAATCCCCTCCTAGACTGCAAGGACATAATCTCTTAAGGCATGTCTCATCAACTACAAATTCCAAGGTAGCAGCACAAAATTCTCTTAATTGGTCTTTAAGATCTCCTTTTTCTTTATATTTATCAAGTCTTAGTATTTCCTAGTGACTAGGAAAAGGTGGCATTAGTATGCTTGGGTCGAAAGGATAAGGACATATATTTTCAATGGAGAACTTGTGGGATGATGTTTCACTATTCTTGAGAGTATCCAATTCTTGTCTCAGTGCTATAAGTTCATCCAAAATAGGATTGTTTGTAGGTGTAGGTTTTGACGTCTTTAAAGATCTCTTATAACTAGGTTGTAAATAAAAGGGTCTGTGATCTTTGATTCTATCTTCATTGTTTGTTTCTATATGCTTAGGTTCACTATATTTGTTTTTTTCATTCATTGTAAGGATATATTAAAATCATAAGGTAGTTTTATTCCATCATCAACAAGGAATTTGAAGTATTTTTGTAGATTACATTTGACTACCTTTATAAGCAATTTAGTGAACCTATGATCATTAAGCGCTTAATATATATTGGATTGGGTTATTTCTTCATTATTAGTTTCATTTGTTTCACTATTTGCAACACTAATGTGATCTTACCCATCAAAGTCTTTTCCCCAAGGGTTCCCTTCCTCTTGAAACATTTTTTTTCTTGTTTTAGGGTTCATAGGCGATTGTTTTGATCTTCAATGTAGGACAAGGTAATGTATGAAACTCAATATTAAGATGCAATGAAAACATATATGATTCTAATATGGTATATGAGAATGGTATGGTATGATACATTACAAGCTTGATATGATAAGAATGCAAGAGCTTAAGGAAAATCTAGGTTCGAAGCTAATTTTGATACAAGGCTTTACTTGTGCTGTGATGGATAAACACAAGGATAAGTGATCAAGAGATGGGAAGTAGGAGATGGTGAAATCCAAGAGGATTACCCTACTTAGAGATGATGATACGTTCCTTAACTCAAGGATGATGAACCTCAAGTGATACGAGCAATTAATAGCCAAAGGTTTGATTTCAAGACCTAGGAATAGTAACCTAAGTGCAAGCTAAAGGTTTATTTTACCAATGATGGATATGTAAGGGTGGAGGATATGTAAGGACTAGGAAGAATGCAAGGATTGAAAGATTAGAACTTGAAGGATGATGCCCCCAATAGGTTTAAATGATAGGTTCATTTTGGATGTTTTTGTTGTTTGACTTTTTGGACAAGTTTTGAGATTCACAGGATAAGTGTGGCATTTGATTGTAACTAAAAATGTTTGTTTTTTATTGTGAATGTTGTTTGAATGTTGAAATTTAGATAAAATAAAATTCAAGTACAAATCCTAGGCTAGCAGAGATAATATTTGTTGGATTCCCACTACAAATAAAATTGAATTGTACTTATTCAGAGTGAATAGCTTAGAAGTTTGGTGGCACTAGATCCCCCTTAAATGACACACACTTCTCAAGCACACCAAAATTTTAATTCCTAAAGACCCGAAGATCTCAAGGAACTTGTTATCTCAACTTTGAACTGTGAGAACATGGGATGATTTCAAAGGTCTAACCTCCTGAACTAGCAAATAAAAGGATTTTTCCTACTACAAAAGTTGGTTCTTAGGAAGGGATTTTGTTCAAGTGGCCATACACATGGTGATTTGGTCTAGTTAGGAGGCCTCCCAAACTATAGAGGTTATGCTCTATAGGTTTTAATGCACCATAAAGGTACTAGGGGAGACATTCATCAATATGACACATCCACACCTATTGCTCATGACTTTTGTCACAAACTCATTTTTTATATAGATGTTTGAAAGAAGCTTGGACTTAGCTATGTTACCACTTGGGTCATTCCCTCTTTCGAGGAAGACCCTCTAAAGGGTAAACAAAAGTAAGGAAGTATGTTGTTTCTAATCTCCTAGGTCACACAAAGTGTAAGGAGAGAGCATACACAATGCCTTTTCCTCACACTCACATGGGGTTAATTTTAAATAAAAATTGAAATGTGTGGGTGGTTATAAAAAATTTCAAAGGAATGCTTTTGATTCTTAAGATCACTGGGTGACATGAGAGAAGAGCATAGACAGTCAATGATGAAAATGCAAACCACAAGACACGACAAGCACTTGTTAATTTTAACCCCGCTTATGATGTCTAAAGCAAACACTCAAGTTCCTTTTAGAACAACTAATCTAAATGTGATCTAATATAAAAAAAGAAGACACAATGTTTCAAGATAGATCCTCTAGGTGGCTACAAAAAGATGGGTAGCCAATTTGTGGCCAAATTTTTAATTTTTTTTTGAAAACTCATAACACGAGTGCATTACAACATGAGCATGTTATAATGTGCTCACATTATGGCTTGGTGTTCTGAGTTTTAGGATTGGCCACAACAAGCCCATAATGCAAGCGTGTTATAACACGCTTATGTTATGAACTATTAAAAGAAAAAAAATCAAAATCATTCTCATTTGTGACTATTTTTTTTTTTACCTATAGCCAAAACCCTCATTTCCATGCTTGCATTTTGGGAGCAACCATTTGGAAAGATTCTTCATCAAACTGTTGCTATTTCATTGCCAGGATGCCGCCACGTCGACAAAGAGGTGTGAGAGGTGAGGATTGTTTGTTTTTTGTTTTGAATTTGTTAGTTTTAGGTTGTTTTTTATATTAATTTTTTGAATTCATAGGAGATGTTAATCAACCTTCAAACCCTCCTCAAAATCCTCAACAAGCATAGCAAAAAAAAGAGGAACAAAATCCTCAACAAGCACAACAACAACAACAACAAAATCCTCAAGTTAATCAACCACAACAACAATCTCTTCCACCAATCCCTCAACATCCTCCTAGCACTCAACAAAAAATAATGAGTGAAATTGAGAATAATAAAAAACAAATTGAGGATTTAATTAGGAGGTTGAATGATCCAAACAGTTCAATCATGGAAAGAATGACCCTGACAACTTCACTCAAATAAACACTAAAACATGTAGATTCAATCAACAAACAATTAATTGGTTGGCAAGATAGTAGGCAGGCGGCTATGGCTTATTACCAAGATAAATTATCATATAAAGATGTAAAAGATTTAAAATTTTAAAAATTTGATTTGTGCTCATTATTCATTGACCCACGCACAAATTCAAATATTACCCTCAATGCAAAGAGTTTTCCTATTCATTGGTGCCACCACCAATAGATTAGGAACTTTTTTGGGGATAGGTGGTACATGGTTTTTGATTACCCACCATGCAACAATTGTGAAGTACCATAGTATTTCCTTAGGAAACTATACTATGAGTTCATCTTGAACAAAATCTCAAATTATTTTGATATGAGGAACTTCTAGGGGAGAGGTGGGGGGTTGCCTCAAGATAGACCCGATGCATAGTAGGATCCTATGGGGCAAGGGAGATGACCTCTCGCTAGGCTGCCTCATGAGCACATTGTTATCCCTTTCATCACGAAGGAGAGTATCAACATAGAGACTTTGCAGGCCATCAACTCTTTGACCCAAAATGTCATTCAACATGCCAACCCTATTCTATAGCACCATCCAGGGGAGTCTTCGAGTGGTGGGCTTTGATCCACTAACACTCAGGAGGTTGCTATGCAGGATTCATTTGTAGCTATGGAGATGGCGAGGGAAGCTAACATTTTACATGAGACCTATCGAATTGATACTCATGTAAAAGTTAGCATGTTCATTGAATTTAATTTATTAAATTTCAATTTTGAAATGCAAGATTAACTAATTTAATTTTATGATTTTAATAAAATTGTAGGGTCACAATGTTGATACTAGATACACCGGCCCTACACCTGCTTATTTCTCCACTGCACCTACCATTGAGGTATGTAACTAGTAAACAATTATAAATTTATTACATGTTAATAGTATTTTTTTTATGAATGGTATTTTAATATATGATTTTGGATGTTGAGTAGGCTACTATTGGAGGTTTCGAGGGAACACCTCCAAGTGCTAGTGGATTTACTCAAACCTACACACAAGTAATAGAATAAAGAGCTTAACTAATGAATTTTACTTAATAGATTTGTGTATTTTATATTCATATCATTGATTATGTTGCATTGCACATCTTTCAAAATCAAAGAATTACTTCACATTCCATAACTAATAACTAGATGTTGATAGATGAAAAAAAATTTAACTATAATATAGTTGTTTAGAAAGTCAACATAAGTAGTGATGCAATTACTTCACATAGCATAAGTAATAAGTAGGAGCAACTTCCAATTGCATTTGCTTGTCATAGCATTCAATGAGACCACTTTTTACTGAGGCATATTTTCAAATAGTTCACTATCTTTTCTATGCTATGGATGCTTGGAAGGAATATATGGAAGAATAATAGTAAGAAATAGCATAGAAAAGGAAATGAGTTGTTTGAAAAAATGCCTCAAATAAATGTGGTTTCATGGTGATGTCCATCACAATGAGACCCAATTTCTTTGAGGCACTTTTCAAATAGCTCACTACCTTTTCTATGCTACCACATTTTCCATACATGTCTATGAAAGCATTTTATCAAATAGTTCATTTCCTCATTGCTATGGCTAAAATATTAAAAAAAGTTCTTTCCAATAAACTATGGATGCTTGGAAAAAATCTATCAAAGCATAATAGTATGCAATATCATAGACAAGGTAATCAGTAGTTTGAGACAATGCCTTGAAGAAATGTGGTCTCATGGTGAATTTTTATCCATAGTAGCATGGAAGTGAGTAGTTTGATAAAATTATTTGGTGCACATGTATGGAAAATGTGGTATCATAGAAAAGGTGGTGAGTTGTTTGAAGAAATGCCTTGAAGAAATGCGGTCTTATGGTGATGGAATGCCATTATATCACCATGAGACCACATTTCTTTGAGGAATTTCTTTAAACATCTCACCAAATTTTCTATGATACTACATTTTCCATACATGTGTACCAAATAATTTTATCAAACTACTCACTTCCTTGCTACTATGGCTAAAAGCCTAAAATAGGTGCTTCCAAAAAACTATGGATGCTTGGAAAATTTTATATCAAAGCATAATAGTAAGCAATTTCATAGTCAAGGAAATGAGTAGTATGAAAAAATTCCTTGAAGAAATGTGGTCTCATGGTGATGGAATGCCATTCCATTACCATGAGACCGCATTTCTCTAAGGCATTTTTCAAACAACTCACTTCTTGAAGAATAGAAACCAACCCATTAGCCAAAGCTCCCCCCAAATTCTTTTCAAGGTCCTCATCCTTAATTTACCAATCCATGGAACCTTCCATCCTTTATTCCACTTGTTCATATCCCCACTCCTCCCTCTTCATTTCATGATCACCCTCCATCTCATAGCCAAGGCCGCACTATACCATCCACCCCATCCCAACATAATACCATAGAGATGGAAATGAACTATTTGAAAAAATGCCTAAAAGAAATGTGGTCATATGGTGATGGAAGGTCATGATGTGTATTTGTTTGTAATGGAATTCCATCAGCATGAGACCCCATTTCTTTGAGGCATTTTTTCAAATAGTTCACTACCTTCTCTATGCCACCAAAATTATCATACATGTCTACGAAAGCATTTTATCAAACAGTTCACTGGCTTGCTACTATGGGTAAAAGCCTAAAACACATAATTTTGAACAAGATATGGATAGGGAAAATAGTGCATGATAGTCAGAAATATATAGTTTAATAAGTACTCAAAATTTTGTTCATTATCTCATACATTATAAGTTATGACGTGGATCGCTATTGTAGTTTTCGTGATTGAATAATTTGTTGTTTTATTTTTAGATGTTGCAAGTGGAAACACCTCCGAATGTTCAAAGGGCAATGGAGATCAGTATTTCATCTACTATAGAATCCTCGATGGCTCTGACAGGGGAGGTATGAGGAAAATTACTAAATTTCAATTTACATTCCTTGTTATAGATTTTAGTTAGTGAAAAATAAAACCATTATTGATTCGTAGTTTAATTTCTATTTGGAAGGTTTATACATGGGTTCAACACACCTCAACATGGTAATTTGAATATTTCTCTCGTGGAGAGTGATCATCAAATGGCGATAAGTGATTATTTTGTTAAATATATCATTTTTTTAATATAATTTCTATATATTAATGTCTTTACTTCTTATTGTAACAAATAAGACTTGACCAAGAACTAAACCCTAGGAGGATCACTCCTCGACCATAGCATAAACAAGTGACAGATGTATCACCATCTGATCGACAAGCAAAGGGAAAGAGTTTATTTCAAGAGCATGGAGAGTGATGAATTTTGATTCCATAGCCCTTTGTCGCATGCCTATATGGCATTTTTGTACATATTTTATATTGGATATATTTAACATTGTATGCCTATATGACATTCTCGTAAGCCTATATGGCTATTTTGTACCTATATTTTATACTTATATCGACATGTATTGATGTATTCCTACATGGATATTTTGTTAATACAAATATTTTATTATCGATGGTGTCCATATTTGCATTATAAATCCATGGTTCAATAGTTATGAGTTACGTGTATTCAAGTGTATATTTTACAACTTACGTGTATATTCTATTACTTATGTACATATTCCAATTTATACTTTGTGACTTACATGTTTTCATGTGTATACCTTGTATTCATGCATATAGTTTGTATTAATTTATGTATGCTATGTATTTGTGTGTATACTTCAAGGCTTATGTATTTTTGAGTACTTGTGCTTCCCTTATTCACATGTACATGCTTGAATTATTCACATGTATACTTATTAATTGGTTCTCCCTAGCATTGATCATTGTTGTCCATGGTTTTTCTTGAATATTAATTTATTGATGCTAAACAACTTTATTAGTTGATGCTAAACAACTTCAATATTTCTATGAATACTAGTAGAGTTACAAATTCCAAAATTGCACAAATTGAAAAGAAAATATTAACTATAAATAAATGCACTAATTATTAACTTGATAATTGATTAAGAATGAGTATAAAATATATCAAGAGATGAGCTTCTAGAATGAATTGTTATGTTCTTGATCCATCACCATATAAACACATCAAAATATTTATGTCAAATTTTTGCAATATTATTTCTTGTATAGGAAATGGACTTGGGAGAAAGCAAGTTATAATTTATAATACAATTATGAGATGGACTCAACAGTGGAAACTTTATTTATCACACCAAATAATAAATGTATGTGAGAGCATCACTTGTTTCTCTTAGACTCCAATTTTCAAGCATAACAAATCATTTCAAATGAAAATGACAAAATGCTTCACAACCAAAGTTGTTAATTGAGGAAAAATAAAATGTTTCAAAGTTCCACCATTGTACACATTTACAATTGTTTGAATATTATTTTAAGGGCGGGGAGGATAATTAAAAAATGTCTTGTGCTTTCTAGACTTGAGGATGATCATATTTTTTTTGTGTGGAAAACTCAGACTTCTCAACCATTGTGTGTATGTTTATCTTTTTGATTTTTTTGCATGCCATCATAAGGGATCAAGTTGGTTGAATGTAACTTGGAGCGATTCCACATTTTTTGGTGTGAAATAGGACTATTTCTAGCATAAAAATACAGGATGCATTAGAGTAGTTTGTTTGGTCACACAAATTACAAAATGAAACTTGCACCACTTTGCAACTGTACACTGCTTGCATTTGACACTTTTTCCATCAAGTGAAAACTAGACACCACATGAAAATGACTCTAAGATAACAAAAAATGAGAGAGGTTATTGTAGAGGGGCCCAACGCATTCCCTTAGGCTTAGATAGAGAGTTTGTAATCATCATGGTTTCTAAGTAATAGCCCATTAAAGATTGCTTCCCTTTTGCACTTTGGACCCTTAAGGGATTGAGTCGGTTGAACATAGTTTAGAGCGATTCTGCATGTTTGGCTGTGAAAGAAGACCATTCCTAGCGTAAATGTACCCATCCAAATGTGTTGGAACAGTCTGTTGGTCACATGCATTGCAAAATGAAAGTTGCACTAGTTTGCAACTTTCAACTACTTGCATTTGACAACCTTTTCTCCAAGTGAAAATTTGCCACCACGAGAAAAGGCCTCTGAGATAGAAAAAATTGAGAGAACTTACTATAGAGGGATACAACACGATCCCATAGGATCAGATGAGAAGTTTCTAAGTGTCATGGTATCTGAGTAACAACATATTGAAGTTTGCAGTCATTTCGTACTTTGGACCCTTAAGGGATCGATCCAGTTGAACATAGCTTGGAGTGATTCCACATGTTTAAGTGTGAAAGAGGACCATTCCTAGCATAAAAATACCTATTTTAATGTGTTGGAATAGTTTGTTTAATCACACAAGTTGTAAAACAAAAGTTGCACCACTTTGCAACTTTCAACTACTTGCACTTAACAACTTTTTCCCCAAGTGAAAATTTTCCACCATAGGAAAATTCCTTTGACATAGAAAAAATTGAGAGAGGCTATTGTAGAGGGGCCCAACATGATCCCATATGCTAAGACAAGAATTTTCTAAGCATCACAGTATTTGAGTAACAACATGTTGAAGTTTGCAACCATTTTGCACTTTGGGCTCTTAAGGGATTGATCCAGTTGAACGTAGCTTGGAGTGATTATGTGTGTTTGGGTGTGAAAAAGGACCATTCCTAGTGTAAAAATACCTATTGAGATATGTTGGAATATTACATTTGGTCACATGAGTTGTAAAATGAAATTTGCACCACTTTGCAACTTTCAACTACTTGCATTTGACAACTTTTTCCCCAAGTGAAAATTTTCCACCACAGGAAAATTCTTTCGAGATAGAAAAAACTGAGAGAGGTTATTGTAGAGGGGCCCAACATGATCCCATAGGTTTAGATAAGAATTTTCTAAACATAACAGTATCCGAGTAATAACATGCTAAAATTTGTAGCCATTTTGCACATTAGACTCTTAAGGGATCGATCCAGTTGAACATAGCTTAAAGCGATTCCGCATGTTTGGGTGTGAAATAGGACCATTCCTAGTGTAAAAATACATATTCAGATGTGTTGGTATAGTCTGCTGGTCACACGAGTTGCAGGATGAAAGTTGCACCACTTTGCAACTTTCAACTACTTGCATTTGATAACTTTTTCCCCAAGTGAAAATTCACCACCATGGAAAAATTACTCAAAGATAGTGAAAACCAAGAGAGGTTATTATAGAGGGGCCCAACATGATCTCATAGGCTTAGACGAGAAGTTTCTAAGCATCATGGTATCTGAGTAACAACATGATGAAGTTTGCAGTCATTTTGCACTTTGGAATCTTAAGGGATCGATCTGGTTGAACATAGTTCGAAGTGATTCCACATGTTTTGGCATGAAAGAGGACCATGAATAGTATAAAAATACCTATTCAGATGCATTGGAATAGTCTATTTGGTCACACAAGTTGCAGAACAAAAGTTGCACCACTTTGTAACTTTGCACTACTTACATTTGACACATTTTCCATCAAGTGAAAAGTGAACATCACGGGAAAACCACTCTGATATAACAAAAGTGAGAGAGGTTATTGTAGAGGGGCCCAACATTATCCCATAGGCTCAAACAAATATTTTTTAAGTGCCATATTTTTTGAGTAATAGCTTGTCAATTATTGCTACCCTTTTGCACTTTGGACCCTTAAGGGATCGAGTCGATTGAACATAGTTTGGAGTGATTTTGTGTGTTTGGGTACTAAAGAGTACCATGCCTAGTATAAATGTACCCATATGGATACATTGAAACAATTCATTTTCTCAAACAAGTTACAGAATGAAAGTCACACCACTTTGTAACTTTACACTACTTGCATTTGACACTTTTTCCATCAAGTAAAAACTAACCACCACAGAAAAATGACTCTAAGATAACAAAAATAGAGATGTTTTATTGTAGAGGGGCCCAACACAATCCCATAGGCTCAGATGAAGAATTCTTAAGCATCATGGTTTTCAAGTAATAGCCCATCAAAGATTGTTGCCCTTTTGCACTTTGGACTCTTAAGGGATCGATCCAATTGAACATAGCTCAAAGTGATTCCACTTGTTTGGGTGTGAAAGAGGACCATTTTTGGTGTAAACATACCCATTTAGATGTGTTGGAATAGTCTATTTGGTCACACAAGTTGCAGAACAAAAGTTGCACCACTTTGTAACTTTACATTGCTTGCAATTGACACTTTTTCCATCAAGTCAAAATTAGACACCACAAAAAAATTACTCTAAGATAACAAAACTGAGAGAGGTTATTATATAGGTTCCCTACATGATCCCAATTCCTCATATGGAATGCTCGTAACTAACATGGTATCCAGGTAACATGCTGTCAAATATTAGAGCAGAGTGGAGTTGTAATACTATGACTGCACCTCATGCTATGGCTATAGAATATAGTTCTCTACAAATTCAATCATTGATACTATGCTTCCAACTAGAAAGGTTTCCTTGCATAGCTTGAATTGTGTGTCCAACCATTGGGATCTATGGGCATGCCTTGCATACCCATACACTATATTGTCATGAAACATGGACATAAACTGATACACTAAAATCTTCTAAATAACCAAATCACACCTTTTTGCTTAAGACCCATCTTTTGTAATGTATGCCACTATTTTATACTTCCCAAACTCTACTAGTTTTTGTCCCACCTCATCTATGCTTTCCATATGTTGAAATACTGGCATACGCTGCAATCCACCGCAATGCTCGCATGAACCATCCAAGTATGTTGTCATGTAGAATATTTGGCCATCCTCTATTTCACATAATTTTTTTTATAAGAACTCTCTTGAAGATGTTGGTGGAGCTTCTATTCCACAATCCTACAAAACATCATTAGTATGAAAATTTAAACATATAGAATGATAAACATCAGAATGGTTATAGAATTCAATATGTAGTCTACAACAACAAGTAGTGCATGTGTGATTTATCTTGACATAAAAAGGTTTAGGAATTTCAAAATATCTTTGATAAATACTAATTTGAGGATAATCCTATTGAAATTTATGAAAAAATTGGGTTTGAGTCGTATCCAAAAAATGCTTTGATGTGGCTCACAGTTCTGACTACCAATTCTCCTTCTTACCACATCCCTTTTATTCGGACATGGCCTTGTGTTATTCTTCCAATACTCTTCAATTATTGTTCTCAATGCTTCAACACATTTTTTATCTTTTCGTGGTAGTCTCCCTGAGAATTCCCATAATTCATTTGAATCGATGCCCTCAATTCTTTGTCACATTTTAATGGCTCTTAATAATTTTTTTCTACTAATTCTCATTTTTTTAGTTATCTTTCAAATGAGATGAGCTCTCTTTGTTTGCATACTTACCAAATTCAATGCAATGACACATCAGGTGACATTACCATCTATTGAGAGTGAGGTATCACCCACACTCTCATAAGCATCCATTAGATTCTTCACAATAATGTTTTCACTTGATGCATTTGATGTTCTCAACCCAAGAGTCTTCATGATGTTTCTATACTTTATACCCCACATCATTTCAACAAATAGTTGACATCTTGCAATCTCATTTATCCTTTCAAAGAATGATTTCCAAATGTTATCAGCATATCTTCTATAAGTATATGTTTGAATGTTACCTTCCATGTGCTACAAAATATCCTCATCAGTATTAATCAAATACTTTGGCTTTCTATGCAAAATTATAGGTGGTGTTCTCCTAGGTACATACATCTCAACATTAGGAATTTCATCAATATTTAATTGAGGTGGGCTATATTGCATACCTTTGATCGAGAGTGGAGTAGAAGACATACCTTGAGGTTCATGTGGAGATGATGGCATACCTTCTTCATCAAATCTGAGTGATAAGGTACTCTCAACTTGAGATGTGATGGATGGTGTCCAACAATATTCACTTTTGATAGATAGTGTTCATATTCGCTTGTGCTTAATGGTGTCCCTTTATATTCACTTGTTGTAGAGGGTGTGTCTCCAACTCTGGTATCTGAACCTGTCTTACCACAATGCTTTCACATTTGTGCCCTTTTTTCTTCCAATACCTATTCTCTTTTTGATGGTTGAGGTTCCTCTTCAGTTGGCTTGTTTTCGTCAATTGTATCCAATTTCTTCTTTTCACAATATGCCTCCACCCATTCTCCCTCCTTTGCTTTTTTGGTTTCATACTCTTTGTCTGTTAGTTTATTCCTTGTTCATTTGTTTGGCATGGTAGATAATTTTACCTGTAGCATGGTAATGAGATGAATATTATTTCTTAAAAAATGTATCCATTCAAATAGATGAAATATATGTCATTCAAGGCTTCAAAAAAATACTTACAATCATCATGTAGAAGAGTATTTATAGCATAGACAAAGGTCACATGATTTTTTTCAATGGAATTCCTTAAAGAAATGTGGTAATGTGGCATGCCATGATTGCAAGATAGGATCAAAATGGAAGCATGGACAAGGCATGCAGATTCTATGAGGCATATGCTATCCCTACCTTCTCAGCCCTATCACATTAGTGGCTAGAGAGCAAGCTTACTATCCCACCAATGCAGTATGGTTGAGAAGGTAGGGGCAACATATGCCTCATAGAAATGAGGCTCATGGTGATGTATATGCCTCATATAAATTGGGTCTCATGGTGATATACATCACTGTGAGCCTCATTTCTATGAGGCATATGTTGCCCCTACCTTCTCAATGGTGCAGGAGCACCTTGTTGCTCAATTTGGTGTAAAGAGTCTAGTTAGGTTCTTGAGTCATGATAGTGTTAAATAAGGCCATGGTGAGCCATTTTATAATATTTTTGTGGTTTTTGAGTCATTATGTGGTCATTAGGAGAAATATTGCAAATTTTCTAAAAGTTGTCAGATTGTAATTGTTGCAAAAATGCAAAAAGTGTTCATATGTGGGAGCCCAATAGTCATGGGAAGTTGTAGAGGAATTTTTAGGCATTGGTAGGTGTTATTTGAGATATAAGTATGTTGAGAACTCATGGGATATGGTTGTTGAAGAACTTGAAGGGGAAAAATCAATAAAAGATCACTATTTTCTATTATTTCTGTGTAATTTTCTTAAAACTAGACTATGTACAGTTTCGTAGAAGTTTTTGTTCATCTAAAATGTATGTGAATCCATATATGTAGGTGTTGGAGTCACTTTAAAGTTGATTTGAGTGTTTTATATTGAGTATCAAGCCTTAGGAGGATTGATTTCCATAAGCGGCTAGAAAATAGGGTCCTAGTGTTTTGAGGGTTAAAATGGATTGAGAGGCCATTCCAACTTTTTGTGCCAACTTTTTCTTAGTGGAATGGGCATAAATAATGTAGGAGTAGGTACATGAGTTACAATTTAGGTTTGGAAAATATCTTGTGTGAGTTTTTCCATGCTGCCTTGGCAAAAATCAAAATTTGGGCCTTTTGAACAAGGCTAGAGAGGGTGAATTGAAGAAGTGGATTGAGAACTTGATAGAACCTCATAAAATCTATGAGAATAGGTGTATTTAGATATGTTTTGAAGGTTTGAGAGTTTTGGAATGGTCATTTGTGTGACAGGGCATGAAACCCTAGTTGGTAAAGGGTGTAAACAAGTGAATTATAGTGGTTTTGTGAAGGAAGTGTCCAAGAATCTTAGGGGAAACATATTTGGAGGATGAAATAGGTTAGTGAAATTAGAATAAGGCCTACTGGAAGTGGTTTTAAGATTGTGAGAGGTTTGGGCATGTGAGTTTCAATAAGCCCTAGCTAATTGTGAAGAAGGTAAGGGTTTTGTGGAAGGAGGTCATAGTGAGTGAGTGTGGACCTAAAAGTTGGAGAATCTAGTGTTTTGTAAGTTTTTTGTTGGCTACCAAGTGAATTCTAAGGTTGGTGGAAAGTTTCAAGCTGTGTCTCTTTGTAAAAGAAGTTGAATTCAAGGTTAGTTTAGTGTGGGAGACAAGATTAGAGGTTGATGTTCCAAAGGAGTTATAAGAGAGGTTGAGATATGTGAAAGAAGGCCTAAATGGGTGCCTAAATTGATGACTTGTGGCAGAGCTTGTTTGGAGAATTTGGAATTTTTGTCAAGAAAGATAGGTTGGCTAACCTAGTAGGAAGACTAGGTATAAAATTGAAATCAAGGAAAGAATTGAGTTCTTGAGTGGAAAGCGGGTTGGAATCCCTTTGATTGTTGAATGTGAATTGGTTTCCACCCTATTATTGCATCACTCAACCATACCACATTGGCAAGCTAGTGGAGCATTGGCAAGCTAGCTCACTCACTAGCCTACCAATGTGGTAGGGTTGATAAGGTAGAGACAGTGTATGCCTTATAGTAATTTGGTCTCACAGTGATGTATATGATTGTGACACCCCATTTCTATGAGGTATACACTACCTCCACCTTCTCAACCCTACTGCATTGGTAGGCTAGTGAGCTCACTAGCTCGCCAATGCGATAGGGTTGAGAAGGTAGGGGCAATGTATGCCTCATAGAAATGGGGTCTCACAGTGATATAAATCACCATGAGACCCCATTTCTATGAGGATTATGCTTCCCCTACCTTCTCAACCATACCACATTGGCAAGCTAGATCACTCACTAACATGCCAATGTTGTACGGTTCAGAAGGTTGGGGCATTGTATACCTCATAGAAATGGGGTCTCATGGTGATGTACATCATTGTGAGACCCCATTTCTATGAGGCATACATTTCCCCTACCTTCTCAACCCTATCGCATTGACAAGCTAGTGGAGTATTGGCAAGCTAGCTCACTCACTAGCTTGCTAATGTGGTATGGTTGGGAAGGTAGGGGTAGCGTATGCCTCATAGAAATGGGGTCTCATAGTGATATATACACATATGTTGCCCCTACCTTCTCAACCCTACTAAATTGGGGTCTCACTCACTAGCCAGCCAATGCAATAGGGTTGAGATGGTAGGGGAAATGTATGCCTCATTTCTATGAGGCATACGCTACCCCTACCTTCTCAACCCTACTACATTGGGGTCTCACTCACTAGCTTGCCGATGCAATATTGTTTAGGGGGTAGGGGCAGTGTATGAATCATAGAAATGGGGTCTCACAATAACCATGAGACCCCATTTTATGAGGCATACACTGCCCCTACCTTCTCAACCCTACAGATAGTGGGGCATTGGAAAGCTGGCTCACTCACTGGCCTACTAGTGTGGTAGGGTTGAGAAGGTAGGGGCAACATATGCCTCATAGAAATGGGGTCTCCGCGGTGTATCACATGAGACCCCATTTCTATGAGGCATATGTTGCCCCTACCTTCTCAACCCTACCACATTGGAAAGCTAGTGGAGCATTGGCAAGCTAGCTCACTTACTAGCCTACCAAAGTGGTAGGGTTGAGAAGGTAGGGGCAACATATACCTCATATAAATGGGGTCTCACGATGGTCTCATTTCTATGAGGCATACACTTCCCTTACCTTCTCAACCCTACTGCATTAGGGTCTCACTCACTAGCTTTCCAATGCAATATGGTTTAGGGGGTAGGGGTAACATATGCCTCATAGAAATAGGGTCTCACGATGACCATGAAACCCCATTTCTATGAGGCATACACTACCACTACCTTCTCAACCTTGCTGTATTGGGGTATCACTCACTAGCCTACCAATGCAGTAGTGTTGAGAAGGTAGGGGTAACATATGCCTCATATAAATGGGGTCTCATGGTGATATACTTATCACCATGAGACCCCATTTATATGAGTCATACACTTATATCACCATGAGACCCCATTTATATGAGGCATACACTTCCCCTACCTTCACAACCCTACCGCATTAGCAAGCTAGCTCACTCACTATCTTGCCAATGTGGTAGGGTTGACAAGGTAGGGGTAGTGTATGCCTCATATAATTGGGGACTCATGGTGATGTATATCACCATGAGACCCCATTTCTATGAAGCATACACTACCCCTACTTTCTCAACCCTCCTGCATTGGTAAACTAGCAAGTGAGCTCACTATCTTCCCAAGCTCACTAGATTGTTAATGCTACCAAATTTTGCATACATTTATACAAAAAAATTATTGTCAAAAAATTCAAATTATTTTTCTATGATTCCATTTTGAGCCATGATTGCAAGATAGGCTGCACCTTTCCCCATGTTGTTAACTTAGCCTTGAATAAAGAGTCTTGAAATAGTGGAGAGAAGGGTTAGAATCCCTTGTAGGTAGACTAATCAAGCAAACATTCAAAATATATCACAACATAAGTGATGAGGTAGATGTGGTGATGAGTCAAATTTACAAATAGAGATGAAAACCAAAATAATTTCAAAGATATATCAATGTGGGAGGAGTATATTCCAAATTTTTAGAGACATGTATGGAAAATTTCGTAGCATAGACAAGGAAATCAACTGCTTGGTATAACTGTTTGACAAAATACCTCAATGAAAGCTTTGGAGAGTGGTATGCACATCCATAATAAAAGATTTAGAAATGATGTTTTATTTTACTTCCTTAAAACTTATGTCATATATATTTGCATACAAAATGTGGAAGCATACACAAGGTAAGTCAATTGTTAAATAAAAAAATGCCTCAAAGAGATGTGGTTTAAAAATGTAATTGGAAAGTGTATAGAATTGTGTAATTTAAAATGTGCATTGAAAACCTAAGGTTAGAATGTAAAAAAAACAATGATCAACATGGAATATGAAAAATAACAAAAATGAAAGCAAGCCATAATAGAATTAAATAAAATGTGTAAAGACTTCACATACCTAAAAATCTAGAGTTTCAAATGGAGGAGTTCTACCCAATTATGAGCCTTTGCTTCTTGTTTCTTCAAACTCCTCAACAATTTGACTTTTTCAAAAGCTTGTTCCCCTCCAAACTTCAATTGTATATCACTTTTGAATGGAATTTATAATTGAATTGATATTTTATTCCTTTCAATGTGAAAACTCTACTATTCCATGCAAATGTGGTGGAAAGATCATGAAAAAGGTGGTGGAATGTGAAAAACATGCATGCACACTTCACAATATCATTAAAAAGCTACTTTTGTCAAATCACGTGTAGAACCAAGAGAATATGTAGAATGTGGGCCTTGAGATCATGAGTATATTGATTTTTTTACCATTTTTAGAGAAAACCAAAATGCACTCGCATTATAATGTGAGTGTGTTATTTATTGCTAAAAAAGGTCATATATCTACTTCAAAACACACTCGCGTTATGAGAAAGTTTGTTTCTTTATAGATTTCTTTTTCTCTCTTTTTCTATACCCTCTAACCTAATTCTATCTCTTTTCCCTCTACCCTTATACCCTAATTCTATCTCTCTACCCTCTACCCTTAACC
>VDFB02252616.1:235945260-235960904 GCA_007258455.2 Sequoia sempervirens
AGAATGCAAGGATTGAAAGATTAGAACTTGAAGGATGATGCCCCCAATAGGTTTAAATGATAGGTTCATTTTGGATGTTTTTGTTGTTTGACTTTTTGGACAAGTTTTGAGATTCACAGGATAAGTGTGGCATTTGATTGTAACTAAAAATGTTTGTTTTTTATTGTGAATGTTGTTTGAATGTTGAAATTTAGATAAAATAAAATTCAAGTACAAATCCTAGGCTAGCAGAGATAATATTTGTTGGATTCCCACTACAAATAAAATTGAATTGTACTTATTCAGAGTGAATAGCTTAGAAGTTTGGTGGCACTAGATCCCCCTTAAATGACACACACTTCTCAAGCACACCAAAATTTTAATTCCTAAAGACCCGAAGATCTCAAGGAACTTGTTATCTCAACTTTGAACTGTGAGAACATGGGATGATTTCAAAGGTCTAACCTCCTGAACTAGCAAATAAAAGGATTTTTCCTACTACAAAAGTTGGTTCTTAGGAAGGGATTTTGTTCAAGTGGCCATACACATGGTGATTTGGTCTAGTTAGGAGGCCTCCCAAACTATAGAGGTTATGCTCTATAGGTTTTAATGCACCATAAAGGTACTAGGGGAGACATTCATCAATATGACACATCCACACCTATTGCTCATGACTTTTGTCACAAACTCATTTTTTATATAGATGTTTGAAAGAAGCTTGGACTTAGCTATGTTACCACTTGGGTCATTCCCTCTTTCGAGGAAGACCCTCTAAAGGGTAAACAAAAGTAAGGAAGTATGTTGTTTCTAATCTCCTAGGTCACACAAAGTGTAAGGAGAGAGCATACACAATGCCTTTTCCTCACACTCACATGGGGTTAATTTTAAATAAAAATTGAAATGTGTGGGTGGTTATAAAAAATTTCAAAGGAATGCTTTTGATTCTTAAGATCACTGGGTGACATGAGAGAAGAGCATAGACAGTCAATGATGAAAATGCAAACCACAAGACACGACAAGCACTTGTTAATTTTAACCCCGCTTATGATGTCTAAAGCAAACACTCAAGTTCCTTTTAGAACAACTAATCTAAATGTGATCTAATATAAAAAAAGAAGACACAATGTTTCAAGATAGATCCTCTAGGTGGCTACAAAAAGATGGGTAGCCAATTTGTGGCCAAATTTTTAATTTTTTTTTGAAAACTCATAACACGAGTGCATTACAACATGAGCATGTTATAATGTGCTCACATTATGGCTTGGTGTTCTGAGTTTTAGGATTGGCCACAACAAGCCCATAATGCAAGCGTGTTATAACACGCTTATGTTATGAACTATTAAAAGAAAAAAAATCAAAATCATTCTCATTTGTGACTATTTTTTTTTTTACCTATAGCCAAAACCCTCATTTCCATGCTTGCATTTTGGGAGCAACCATTTGGAAAGATTCTTCATCAAACTGTTGCTATTTCATTGCCAGGATGCCGCCACGTCGACAAAGAGGTGTGAGAGGTGAGGATTGTTTGTTTTTTGTTTTGAATTTGTTAGTTTTAGGTTGTTTTTTATATTAATTTTTTGAATTCATAGGAGATGTTAATCAACCTTCAAACCCTCCTCAAAATCCTCAACAAGCATAGCAAAAAAAAGAGGAACAAAATCCTCAACAAGCACAACAACAACAACAACAAAATCCTCAAGTTAATCAACCACAACAACAATCTCTTCCACCAATCCCTCAACATCCTCCTAGCACTCAACAAAAAATAATGAGTGAAATTGAGAATAATAAAAAACAAATTGAGGATTTAATTAGGAGGTTGAATGATCCAAACAGTTCAATCATGGAAAGAATGACCCTGACAACTTCACTCAAATAAACACTAAAACATGTAGATTCAATCAACAAACAATTAATTGGTTGGCAAGATAGTAGGCAGGCGGCTATGGCTTATTACCAAGATAAATTATCATATAAAGATGTAAAAGATTTAAAATTTTAAAAATTTGATTTGTGCTCATTATTCATTGACCCACGCACAAATTCAAATATTACCCTCAATGCAAAGAGTTTTCCTATTCATTGGTGCCACCACCAATAGATTAGGAACTTTTTTGGGGATAGGTGGTACATGGTTTTTGATTACCCACCATGCAACAATTGTGAAGTACCATAGTATTTCCTTAGGAAACTATACTATGAGTTCATCTTGAACAAAATCTCAAATTATTTTGATATGAGGAACTTCTAGGGGAGAGGTGGGGGGTTGCCTCAAGATAGACCCGATGCATAGTAGGATCCTATGGGGCAAGGGAGATGACCTCTCGCTAGGCTGCCTCATGAGCACATTGTTATCCCTTTCATCACGAAGGAGAGTATCAACATAGAGACTTTGCAGGCCATCAACTCTTTGACCCAAAATGTCATTCAACATGCCAACCCTATTCTATAGCACCATCCAGGGGAGTCTTCGAGTGGTGGGCTTTGATCCACTAACACTCAGGAGGTTGCTATGCAGGATTCATTTGTAGCTATGGAGATGGCGAGGGAAGCTAACATTTTACATGAGACCTATCGAATTGATACTCATGTAAAAGTTAGCATGTTCATTGAATTTAATTTATTAAATTTCAATTTTGAAATGCAAGATTAACTAATTTAATTTTATGATTTTAATAAAATTGTAGGGTCACAATGTTGATACTAGATACACCGGCCCTACACCTGCTTATTTCTCCACTGCACCTACCATTGAGGTATGTAACTAGTAAACAATTATAAATTTATTATATGTTAATAGTATTGTTTTTATGAATGGTATTTAATATATGATTTTGATGTTGAGTAGGCTAATATTGGAGGGTTTCGAGGAACACTTCAAGTAAGCAGGATTTACTCAAACCTACGTGCACAGGTAATAGAATAAAGAGTTTAATTAATGAATTTTACTTAATAGATTTGTGTATTTTATATTCATATCGTTGATTATGTTGCATTGCACATCTTTCAAACTCAAATAATTACTTCACATTCCATAACTAATAACTAGATGTTGATAGATGACAAAATTTCAACTACAATATAGTTGTTTAGAAAGTCAACATAAGCAGTGATGCAATTACTTCACATAGCATAAGTAATAAGTAGGAGCAATCAATTGCATTTTCTTGTCATAGCATTCCATGAGACCACATTTTCACCGAGGCATCTTTCAAATAGTTCACTATCTTTTCTATGCTATGGATGCTTTGGAAGGAATATATGAAGAATACAGCATAGCATAGAAAAGGCAGCGAGTTGTTTGAAATGCTCTAAATAATATTTCCATGGTGATGTCCATCACCATGAGACCGAATTTCTTTGAGAGGCACTTTCAAACAACTCACCACCTTTTCTATGCTCCCACATTTTCCATACATGTCTACCAAAGCATTTTATCAAACAGTTCACTTGCTTGTTGCTATGGCTAAAAGCCTAAAAAAAGGTACTTTCCAATAAACTATGGATTCTTGGAAATTTTTTTATCAAAGCATAATAGTATGCAATATCATAGACAAGGTAGTGAGTAGTTTGAAACAATGCCTCGAAGAAATGTGGTCTCATGGTGAATTTTTATCCATAGCAGCAAGGAAGTGAGTATTTTGATAAAATTCTTTGGTGCACATGTATGGAAAATGTGGTATCATAGAAAAGGTGGTGAGCTGTTTGAAAAAATGCCTCGAAGAAATGCGGTCTTATGGTGATGGAATGCCATTACATCACCATGAGACCACATTTCTTCAAGCATTTCTTCAAACATCTCACCAAATTTTCTATGATACTACATTTTCCATACATGTGTACCAAAGAATTTTATCAAACTACTCACTTCCTTGCTACTATTGCTAAAAGCCTAAAATAGGTGCTTCCTAAAAACTATGGATGCTTGGGAAAATTTTATTATATCAAAGCATAATAGTAAGCAATTTCATAGTCAAGGAAATGAGTAGTATGAAAAAATTCCTTGAAGAAATGTGGTCTCATGGTGATGGAATGCCATTCCATTACCATGAGACCGCATTTTTTTAAGACTTTTTTTCAAACAACTCATTGCTTGAAGAATAGAAACCAACCCATTAGCCAAAGCTCCCCTCCAAATTCTTTTCAAGGTCCTCATCCTTAATTTACCAATCCATGGAACCTTCCATCCTTTATTCCACTTGTTCATGTCCCCACTCCTCCCTCTTCATTTCATGATCACCCTACATCTCATAGCCAAGGCCACACTATACCATCCATCCCATCCTAACATAATACCACAAAGAAGGAAATGAATTGTTTGAAAAAATGCTTGAAAGAAATGTGGTCATATGGTGATGGAATGTCATGATGTGTATTTTTTGTAATGGAATTTCATCACCATGAGACCCCATTTCTTTGAGGCATTTTTTCAAATAGTTCACTACCTTCTCTATGCCACCAAAATTATCATACATGTCTACGAAATAATTTTATCAAATAGTTCACCGGCTTGCTACTATGGTTAAAAGCCTAAAACAAGTGCTTTTGAACAAGATATGGATAGGGAAAATAGTGCATGATAGTTAGAAATATATAGTTTAATAAGTACTCAAAATTTTGTTCATTATCTCATACATTATAAGTTATGACATGGATCGCTATTGTAGTTTTTGTGATTGAATAATTTGTTATTTTATTTTTAGATGTTGCAAGAAGAAACACCTCTAAATGTTCAAAGGGAAATGGAGATCAGTGTTTCATCTACTATAGAATCCTTGATGGCTCTGACAGGGGAGGTATGAGGAAAATTACTAAATTTCAATTTACATTCCTTGTTATAGATGTTAGTTAGTGAAAAATCAAACCATTATTGATTCATAGTTTAATTTCTGTTTGGAAGGTTTATACATGGGTTCAACACACCTCAACATGGGCATTTGAATATTTCCCTCGTGGAGAATGAATATTAGATGGCGATAAGTGATTATTTTGTTAAATATATCATTTTTTTAATGTAATTTCTATATATTAAAGTCTTTACTTCTTATTGTAACAAATAGGACTTGACCAAGAACTAAACCCTAGGAGGATCACTCCTCGACCATAGCATAAACAAGTGATAGATGTATCACCATCTGATCAACAAGCAAAGGGAAAGAGTTTATTTCGAGAGCATGGAGAGTGATGAATTTTGATTCCATAGCCCTTTGTCACATGCCTATATGGCATTTTTGTACATATTTTGTATTGGATATATTTAACATTGTATGCCTATATGGCATTCTCGTAAGCCTATATGGCTATTTTGTACCTATATTTTATACTTATATCGACATGTATTGATGTATGCCTCCATGGATATTTTGTTAATACAAATATTTTATTATCGATGGTGTCCATATTTGCATTATAAATCCATGGTTCAATAGTTATGAGTTACATGTATTCAAGTGTATATTTTACAACTTACGTGTATATTCTATGACTTATGTACATATTCCAATGTATACTTTGTGACTTACATGTTTTCATGCATATACCTTGTATTCATGCATATAGTTTGTATTAATTATTTGTGTGTATACTTCAAGCCTTATGTATTTTTGAGTACTTGTGCTTCCCTTATTCACATGTACATGCTTGACTTATTCACATGTATACTTATTAATTGGTTATCCCTAGCATTGATCATTGTTGTCCATAGTTTTTCTTGAATATTAATTTATGGATGCTAAACAACTTCAATATTATTTGGAATACTAGTAGAGTTACAAATTCCAAAATTGCACAAATTGAAAAGAAAAGATTAACTATAAATAAATGCACTAATTATTAACTTGATAATTGATTAAGAATGAGTATAAAATATATCAAGAGATGAGCTTTCTAGAATGAATTGCTATGTTCTTGATCCATAACCATATAAACACGTCAAAATATTTATATGTCAATTTATTGCAATATTATTTCTTGTATAGGAAATGGACTCAGGAGAAAGCAAGTTATAATTTATAATACAAATAAGAGATGGACTCAATAGTGGAAACTTTATTTATCACACCAAATAATAAATGTATGTGAGAGCATCACTTGTTTCTCTTAGACTCCAATTTTCAAGAATAACAAATCATTTCAAATGAAAATGACAAAATGCTTCACAACCAAAGTTGTTAATTGAGGAAAAATAAAATGTTTCAAAGTTCCACCATTGTACACATTTACAATTGTTTGTATATTATTTTAAGGGCAGGGAGGATAATTAAAAAATTTCTTGTGCTTTCTAGACTTGAGGATGATCATATGTTTTTTGTGTGGAAAACTCAGACTTCTCAACCATCGTGTGTATGTTTATCTTTTTGATTTTTTTGCATGCCATCATAAGGGATCAAGCTGGTTGAACGTAACTTGGAGCGAGTCCACATTTTTGGATGTGAAATAGGACTATTTCTAGCATAAAAATACCTATCAGGATGCATTGGAGTAGTTTGTTTGGTCACACAAATTACAAAATGAAACTTGCACCACTTTGCAACTGTACACTGCTTGTATTTGACACTTTCCATCAAGTGAAAACTAGACACCACATGAAAATGACTCCAAGATAACAAAAAATGAGAGAGGTTATTGTAGAGGGGCCCAACGCATTCCCTTAGGCTTAGACAGAGAGTTCGTAATCATCATGGTTTCTGAGTAATAGCCCATTAAAGATTGCTTCCCTTTTGCACTTTGGACCCTTAAGGGATTGAGTCGATTGAACATAGTTTAGAGTGATTCCGCATGTTTGGCTGTGAAAGAAGACCATTCCTAGCATAAACGTACCCATCCAAATGTGTTGGAATAGTTTTTTGGTCACATGAGTTGCAAAACGAAAGTTGCACCACTTTACAACTTTCAACTACTTGCATTTGACAACCTTTTCTCCAAGTGAAAATTTTCCACCACGAGAAAATTTCTCAGAGATAGAAAAAATTGAGAAAGGTTACTATAGAGGGACACAACACAATCCCACAGGATCAGATGAGAAGTTTCTAAGTATCATGGTATTTGAGTAACAACATGTTGAAGTTTACAGTCATTTTGCACTTTGGACCCTTAAGGGATCGATCCAGTTGAACCTAGCTTGGAGTGATTCCACATGTTTAAGTGTGAAAGAGGACCATTCCTAGCATAAAAATACCTATTTGAATGTGTTGGAATAGTTTGTTTAGTCACACAAGTTGCAGAACAAAAGTTGCACCACTTTGCAACTTTCAACTACTTGCACTTGACAACTTTTTCCCTAAGTGAAAATTTTCCACCATAGGAAAATTACTTTGACATAGCAAAAACCAAGAGAGGCTATTGTAGAGGGGCCCAACATGATCCCATATGCTAAGACAAGAAGTTTCTAAGCATCACGGTATCTGAGTAACAACATGTTGAAGTTTGCAACCATTTTGCACTTTGGGCTCTTAAGGGATTGATCCGGTTGAACGTAGTTTAGAGTGATTCTGTGTGTTTGGGTGTGAAAGAGGACTATTCCTAGTGTAAAAATACCTATTCAGATATGTTGGAATAGTCCATTTGGTCACATGAGTTGCAGAATGAAATTTGCACCACTTTGCAACTTTCAACTACTTGCATTTAACAACTTTTTCCCCAAGTGAAAATTTTCCACCACAGGAAAATTCCTTCAAGATAGAAAAAACTGAGAGAGGTTATTGTAGAGGGGCACAACATGATCCCATAGGTTTAGATAAGAATTTTCTAAACATCATGGTATCCAAGTAACAACATGCTGAAATTTGCAGTCATTTTGCACATTGGACTCTTAAGGGATCGATCCAGTTGAACATAGCTTAAAGCGATTCCACATGTTTGGGTGTGAAATAGGACCATTCCTAGTGTAAAAATACATATTCAGATGTGTTGGTATATTCTGCTTGGTCACATGAGTTGCAGAATGAAAGTTGCACCACTTTGCAACTTTCAACTACTTACATTTGATAACTTTTTCTCCAAGTGAAAATTCGCCACCATGGGAAAATTCCTCAAAGATAGTGAAAACAAAGAGAGGTTATTATAGAGGGGCCCAATATGATCTCATAGGATTAGATGAGAAGTTTCTAAGCATCATGGTATCCGAGTAACAACATGAAGTTTGCAATCGTTTTACAGTTTGGACTCTTAAGGGATCGATCTGGTTGAACATAGTTTGAAGTGATTCAACATGTTTGGGTGTGAAAGAGGACTATGAATAGTATAAACATACCTATTCAGATGCATTGGAATAGTCTATTTGGTCACACAAGTTGTAGAACAAAATTTGCACCACTTTGCAACTTTGCACTACTTACATTTGACACTTTTTCCATCAAGTGAAAACTGAACATCACAGGAAAACCACTCTGATATAACAAAAATGAGAGAGGTTATTGTAGAGGGGCCCAAAATTATCCCATAGGCTCAAACAAATATTTTTTAAGTGCCACATTTTTTGAGTAATAGCTTGTCAATTATTGCTACCCTTTTGCACTTTGGACCCTTAAGGGATTGAGTCGATTGAACGTAGTTTGGAGTGATTTTGCGTGTTTGGGTACTAAAGAGGACCATGCCTAGTATAAATGTACCCATATGGATACATTGAAACAATTTATTTGCTCAAACAAGTTACAGAATGAAATTCACACCACTTTGTAACTTTACACTACTTGCATTTAACACTTTTTCCATCAAGTGAAAATTGGCCACCACAGAAAAATGACTCTAAGATAACAAAAATAGAGATGTTTTATTATAGAGGGGCCCAACACAATCCCATAGGCTTAGACAAAGAGTTCTTAAGCATCATGGTTTTCAAGTAATAGCCCATCAAAGATTGTTGCCCTTTTGCACTTTGGACTCTTAAGGGATTGATCCAATTGAACATAGCTCAAAGTGATTACACGTGTTTGGGTGTGAAAGAGGACCATTCTTGGTGTAAACATACCCATTCAGATGTGTTGGAATAGTCTATTTGGTCACACAAGTTGCAAAATGAAAGTTGCACCACTTTGCAACTTTACATTGCTTGCAATTGACACTTTTTCCATCAAGTCAAAATTGGACACCACAAAAAAATGACTCTGAGATAACAAAAGTGAGAGAGGTTATTATATAGGTTCCCTACATGATCGCAATTCATCATATGGAATGCTCGTAACTAACATGGTATCCAGGTAACATGCCATCAAATATTGTTTCCCTTTTGCAATTTGGACTATTAAGGGATTGTGTTGCTTGAATTACAAATGTTTAAGGGTAGCAATAAATTTCAATATTTGAGTAAATCTCATTACAAGTGTGTATTTCAATAGACTGTATGCTATATTGATATTAATATGTAATCATTAGGTTGATTTTTTTTAATAAATGAAGTTATTATAATAAGTAGATTGTATGCTAGTTATATTGATGCAGAGCAGGCTATCAAAACACTATAACTCACTCAAATCCTGATGAAATCAGATGAGACACAATGCAAATGAAAGGTAGTTTAATCCTCCATCAATTCCAATGCACAAATGAGAACTTCCAAGCCATACCAAAGTGAACAAGTTTTTGTATCAGCAAAATTCAATGTAGGAAAACGTAGAAAGTAATAAATCTTTGTTAGTCAATCCTCAAAATGTACAATTTTTGTAACTTTACCAAATTGACTCAAAATGACTCCTCCTAACCAAAACTGACCCAAAACATATGCAACATGGTCTTAAAGACCTTATTTCAAAACAAAAACTTGACCTTAAACATAAAGACACTACATACTAAAGCCCTTTTACAAAATGAAGGCCCAAGTACCCTGCACCATAGGCACAATGCCTTAGGTACTCTGTTCTCACAGATATTTTACAATGTCACTCATACATTTGAGATTCTCTTATAATTTCTACATCATAGGTGCTCATGATGAGGTTAACTTCAAATGAGTAACTTGAGATTCCCTCCCTAAACTTCACATGCTCTTTTATAATGGCTTCAAATCAGAATTGAGATTTCTCAAGATAATCAAAATAAGGATGTTGCATTTATTTTTTGGCTAAGATTCTCTTTGATGTCTCATAAATTAGCATTTTCTGCAAGGAGATACCAATCAATTTTTAGTAGTTTACTTACAAATACACAAAGTAAAAGAAGAAAAATAAAGAGCATCCAAAATGAAAATGAAATGAAAATAGATGGAAGGCACTTATAGACAATAAATCCACACCATTTGGTTTAAACTCGGGAACAACAAGGCATAAATATTGATGCTTCCATTGAGGATAGGTATGCCAATCTCTCAACTTAGTCACTCCTGGTCATACATCTTCATTGAGAGTTCCAAGATACCTATTGCACACAACACCTTTCATGAATAAAATAACTTGAAATTCGAGATGCTCTTATAATGTCTACATCATAAGTGCTCATGATAAGGTTAAATTCAAATGAATAACTTGAAATTCCCTCACCAATTTTCGTACACACTTTTATAATGGCTTAAAATCATAATTGATATTTTTCAAGATCATCAAAATAAGGATGTTTTGTTGCTTTTTTGGCTGAGATTCTCTTGGATGGCTCATAAATCTGCATTTTGTACAATGGGATACCAATCAATATTTAGTAGGTTACTTACAAATAGGAAAAGTAAAAGAATATGATAGCATTGGCATCAAAAAAATTAATGTGCATACAAGTATAAATTAATAAAAACCAATGTGCATACTTACAAATTAATCCAACAAACCATCCGGGTCTGCTCTACTCTATATTGTGTCAAGTATTTCCTCATGGTCAAACTCACAAACCTTCCACAAGGTCTTGTTCAAAGGCCTACCCCCATATTTGGTCAAAAAAATATTGGATTCCACGACAAAGTTTGAATAATGAAGAATCTTATGATAAGTGTCAAAGTCCTGAAACAACGAATGTTTAACACTCTTATGTGGGTACCTTCTAAGCCACATTTCAGTAATAACAATTGAGCCTGTAGGGTATTCGATATTTTTTCCATCTATAACTAGGGCCTCCAATTTATTTTTGGCCTCAACACAATGACACAAGTAATAGTTTGCTCCCTCTTCATTATCTTCATCTGCAATAACTACATAAACATGCTTTGCATTGATATGTGTAGAAAATCTCTTGAAATTAGTCAACATTACGAATACACTACAAAGTAAGATAAAAATAGGAATTTCAAAAAATAAACAAGTAGATATATTACCTAGTTAAACTAGATCTAATACGTGGTAAAATTCAACTGATGATTCCATCTTTGTTAGTTCCAATGTCATCAGAGGGTGATACATGTGAAGTGGACTAAGATAGCTTGTCAACCCACTCCCTTGACTCATAATCATTCTAGGCTTGCATTGTACATGAAGAACAAAAGCATGCCATCTTTCATGTATTGATACTCCATGAACCTGCATCTGATCTAAGGAAAGAGTGTAGCTCACTCGATCCTGTTAGTGTACAAAAATACTCATATGGTGCAATGTGAGTATCATCCATTAATAAAAAAAATATGAACTAAAGATGTACCTTCATTACTTGGACCCATCGAAGCATTCCACCACTCGACGATTGATTTTGCATCTATCAACTTTGCACTATCTTTATAATTTAAATCTTCTTGAGCTAATGCTCTTTTCACACATGCTCATGCACCATCATTATCCCCCTTTCCATGCATGGCCTCACAAAAGTTCCACATATATTGAACACCTGTAATGACATGCATCCTGCTCAACTAGTAGATAATGCGCAAGTTCTTGAACTATGTTGTACAGTTATCTGACTATATTATATTCCAACCATATGCTATGCCCCTCTAAGAAACCTTGAACAAACTCTGGAGAATGTGTGTGATCATCAGTAATATAAAAGTGATACTCCCTCAATACCTTCCTTTGGTCCTCTGTACTATCAGTTGCATGAATGAATGCTATGTGCACAAATATCGAAACCTATGTGGAGTTGTAATACTATGACTTCACCTCATGCTGTGGCTATAGAATATAGTTCTCTAAAAATTCAACCATTGATACTATGCTTCCAACTAGAAAGGTGTCCTTGCATAGCTTGAATTGTGTGTCCAGCCATTAGGATCTATGGGCATGCCTTTCATACTCATACACTATATTGTCATGAAACATAGACATAAACTGATACACTGAAATATTTTGAATAACCAAATCACACCTTTTTGCTTAAGACCCATCTTTTGTAATGTATGCCATTATTTTATACTTCCCAAACTCTACTAGTTTTTGTCCCACCTCATCTATGCTTTCCATATGTTGATATACTGGCATACGTTGCAATCCACCGCAATGCTCACATCAACCATCCAAGTATGTTGTCATGTAGAATATTTGGCCATCCTCTATTTCACATATTTTTTTTTATAAGAACTCTCTTGAATATGTTGGTGGAGCTTCTATTCCACAATCCTACAAAAAATCATTAGTATGAAAATCTAAACATATAGAATGATAAACATCAGAATGGTTATAGAATTCAATATGTAGTCTACAACAACAAGTAGTGCATGTGTGATTTATCTTGACATAAAAAGGTTTAAGAATTTCAAAATATCTTTGATAAATACTAATTTGAGGATAATCCTATTGAAATTTATGAAAAAATTGGGTTTGAGTCGTATCCAAAAAATGCTTTGATGTGGCTCACAGTTCTGACTACCAATTCTCCTTCTTACCACATCCCTTTTTATTCAGACATCGCCTTGTGTTATTCTTCCAATACTCTTCAATTAGTGTTCTCAATGCTTCAACAATTTTTTTATCTTTTCGTGGTAGTCTCCCTGAGAATTCCCATAATTCATTTGAATCGATGCCCTCAATTCTTTGTCACATTTGAATGGCTCTTGATAAATTTTTTCTACTAATTCTCATTTTTTTAGTTGTATTTCTAATTATATGAGCTCTCTCCGTTTGAATACTTACCAAATTCGATGTAATGACACATCAGGTGACATTACCATCTATTGAGCGTGAGGTGTCACCCACACTCTCATAAGCATCCATTAGATTCTTCACAATAATGTTTTCAATTGATGCATTTGATGTTCTCAACCCAAGAGTCTTCATGATGTGTCTATACTTTATACCCCACATCATTTCAAAAAATAGTTGACATCTTGCAATCTCATTTATCCTTTCAAAGAATGATTTCCAAATGTTATCAGCATATCTTCTATAAGTGTATGTTCGAATGTTACCTTCCATGTGCTACAAAATATCCTCATCAATATTAATCAAATACTTTGGCTTTCTGAGCAAAATTATAGGTGGTATTCTCCTAGGTACATACATCTCAACATTAGGAATTTCATCAATATTTAATTGAGGTGGGCTATATTGCATACCTTTGATCGAGGGTGGAGTAGAAGACATACCTTGAGGTTCATGTGGAGATGATGGCATACCTTCTTCATCAAATCTGAGTGATAAGGTACTCTCAACTTGAGATGTGGTGGATGGTGTCCAACAATATTCACTTTTGATAGATAGTGTCCCTCCATATTCACTTGTGGTAGATGGCGTCCCTCCATATTCACTTGTGCTTAATGGTGTCCCTTTATATTCACTTGTTGTAGAGGGTGTGTCTCCAACTCTGGTATCTGAACTTGTCTTACCACAATTCTTTCACATTCGTGCCCTTTGTGTTTCCAATACCTATTCTCTTTTTGATGGTTGAGGTTCCTCTTCAGTTGGCTTGTTTTCGTCAATCATATCCAATTTCTTCTTTTCACGATATGCCTCCACCCATTCTCTCTCCTTTTCTTTTTTGGTTTCATACTCTTTGTTTGTTAGTTTATTCCTTGTTCATTTGTTTGGCATGGTAGATAATTTTACCTGTAGCATGGTAATGAGATGAATATTATTTCTTAAAAAATGTATCCATTCAAATAAATGAAATATATGTCATTCAAGGCTTCAAAAAAATACTTACAATCATCCTGTAGAAGAGTATTTATAGCATAGACAAAGGTCACATGATTTTTTTTGATGGAATTCCTTAAAGAAATGTGGTAATGTGGCATGCCATGATTGCAAGATAGGATCAAAATAGAAGCATGGACAAGGCATGCAAATTCTATGAGGCATATGCTATCCCTACCTTCTCAGCCCTATCGGTGATGTACATCATTGTGAGACCCCATTTCTATGAGGTATACATTGCCCCTACCTTCTCAACTCTATCGCATTGACAAGCTAGTGGAGTATTGGCAAGCTAGCTCACTCACTAGCTTGATAATGTGGTATGGTTGGGAAGGTAGGGGCAGTGTATGCCTCATAGAAATGGGGTCTCATAGTGATATATACACATACGTTTCCCCTACCTTCTCAACCCTACTAAATTGGGGTCTCACTCACTAGCCTGCCAATGCAATAGGGTTGAGATGGTAGGGGAAATGTATGCCTCATTTCTATGAGGTATACGCTACCCCTACCTTCTCAACCCTACTGCATTGGGGTCTCACTCACTAGCTTGCCAATGCAGTATTATTTATGGGGTAGGGGCAGCGTATGAATCATAGAAATGGGGTCTCACAATGACCATGAGACCCCATTTCTATGAGGCATACACTGCCCCTACCTTCTCAACCCTACAAGCTAGTGGAGCATTGGCAAGCTAGCTTACTCACTAGCCTACTAATGCGGTAGGGTTGAGAAGGTAGAGGCAGCATATGCCTCATAGAAATGGGGTCTCACGGTGATGATACATCACCGTGAGACCCCATTTCTATGAGGCATATGCTACCTCTACCTTCTCAACCCTACCGCATTGGAAAGCTAGTGGAGCATTGGCAAGCTAGCTCACTCACTAGCCTACCAATGTGGTAGGGTTGAGAAGGTAGGGGAAACATATGCCTCATATAAATGGGGTCTCATGGTGGTCTCATTTCTATGAGGCATACACTTCCCCTACCTTCTCAACCCTACTGCATTAGGGTCTTACTCACTAGCTTGCCAATGCAGTATGGTTTAGGGGGTAGGGGTAACATATGCCTCATAGAAATAGGGTCTCACGATGACCATGAAACCCCATTTCTATGAGGCATACACTACCGTTACCTTCTCAATCTTACTGTATTGGGGTATCATTCACTAGCCTACCAATGCGGTAGTGTTGAGAAGGTAGGGGTAACGCATGCCTCATATAAATGGGGTCTCATAGTGATATACTTATCACCATGAGACCCCATTTATATGAGGCATACACTGCCCCTACCTTCACAACCCTACCGCATTGGCAAGCTAGCTCACTCACTATCTTACCAATGTGGTAGGTTTGACAAGGTAGGGGTAGTGTATGCCTCATATAATTGGGGACTCATGGTGATGTATATCACCATGAGACCCCATTTCTATGAAGCATACGCTGCCCCTAATTTCTCAACCCTCCTGCATTGGTAAACTAGTGAGTGAGCTCACTATCTTCCCAAGCTCAATAGATTGTTAATGCTACCACATTTTGCATACATTTATACAAAAAAATTATTGTCAAACAATTCAAATTATTTTTCTATGATTCCATTTTGAGCCATGATCGCAAGATAGGCTGCACCTTTCCCCATGTTGCTAACTTAGCCTTGAATAAAGAGTCTTGAAATAGTGGAGAGAAGGGTT
>VDFB02252616.1:235961004-236006843 GCA_007258455.2 Sequoia sempervirens
GGTCTCCTCGTGACAAATCATTGAATTTCCAAGCTAGTGGGTGAAATTGGAAACCTAAGTTGGCCTATTTGAAAAAATGGGTCCAATAAATGGGGTCTCTCGATGAAGTAAATCACCAAGAGACCCCATTACTTGGACCCATTTTTTCAAACGAGCCACTACATTACCAATTTCACCAAATTGGCAAGCTAGTGGGTGAAATTGGCAACCTAACTTGGCATGTTTGAGAAAATGGGTCCAAGAAATGGGGTCTCCCATCGGGAGACCCCACTTATTGGACCCATGGTGGACCCCATTTCTTGGACCCATTTTCTCAAATAGGACAAGTTAGGTTTCCAATTTCACCCTCAACCCTCAACCCTTAAACCCTCAACCCTCAACTCTTCAACCCTAAACCCTTAAACCCTCTACCCTCTACCCTCTAACCTCTACCCTATACATTAAACCCTCAACCCTCAATTCTCAACCCTCAACCCTTGATCCCTTAACCGTCAACCCCTATACATTGGACCCTCAATCCTAAACCTTCAACCACATACCCTCAAACCATTACCCTAAACCCTAAACCCTCAACCCTAATCCCTTACACCATAAACCCTTAAACCCTCTACCCTCTACCCTCAACCCAACACCCTAAGCCATCAACCCTATAGGTCCTCAACAATATACCCTCAATTCTCTCTCTCACTCACTCACCCTATACATAGGAATCTCAACCTAAATCCTTCAACCATAAGCACCCTCAACCCTAATCCATAAACCCTATACCATCAACCTAATACCCTAATCCCTTAACCCTACAGGTTTTCAACCCTATACCCTAAATTCTCAACCCTCTACCCTATAAATTGGATCCTTAACCTTCATATATCTTTGTCCCTCTATCTTATCCTCTCCTTCTCTCTATCTCAATTCTCCCTCCATCTCTCTATCCATCCATTCCTCCCTCTCTACCCTAATACCTCAACCTTAACCCCTCAACCCTAAATCCTCAACCCTTAAACCCTTAAATACTAACCCTAAAACCTAAACCCTAAACCCTAAACCCTCTACCCTAAACCCTTACACCCTAAACCCTTAAACCCTCTACCCTCAATCTAATGCACTTAATCGTCAACCTTATAGGTCCTCAACCCTATACCCTCAATTCTCTCACTCACTCACTCACTCACTCACTCACTCCTATCTCTCTCTCCTCTAACCTTAACACTTAAATCCTCTACCCTCTACCCTTAAACCCTTAAACCCTCTACCCTAAACCCTAAACCCTCTACCCTAAACCCTAAACCCTAAACCCTTAAACCCTCTACCCTCTACCCTCTACCCTAAACCCACAACCCTTAATCCCTCTACCCTCTACATAATAATTCATACATATACCCTCAAAAATAATCCTTCAACCATATACCCTCAAACATATAGCCTAAACCATCTACCCTCAACCCTTAACCCTCAACCCTAAACCCTTTAACCCTAAACCCTTAAACATTCTACCCTCTACCCTAAACCCAATACCCTATACACTCAACCATAATCCCTCAAACCTCAACCCTTAAACCCTAATAGCCTCAACCCTCAACCCTCAAACCTAAACCCTCAACCCTTAAACCCTTAAACACTCAACTCTGAACCCTAAACCCTAAAACCTCAACCCCTATAAACCATCACTCCCTCAACCCAATACCCCTACCCTAACCCTAATCCCCTCAAACCTTAAACCCTTAAACCCACTTATAGGTAAACTCTCTACCCTAATCCCTCAACCTTCTTGACCCTTAATCCCTCAACCCTTAAATCCTCAACCCTTAAACCCTAAACCCTTAACCCCTATACCCTCTACCCTATACATTGGACCCTCATCCCTAATCCCCCAACCCTATACCCTGAATCCTCTACCCTCAACCTTAAACCCCCAACCCTCAACCCTCAACCCTTAAACCCTAATCCTCAACCCCTATAAGTACTTCTGCAATTCTATTCATTAGACACTCAACCCTAATCCCCCCCAACCCTATACCCTCAACCTCTAAATTTCAACCCCTCAACCTTAAAACCCCCCAACCCTCAACCCTAAAACCATATACCCTCTACCCTTAACCCAATACCCTCTACCCTCAACCCTAATCCCTTAACCATTAAACCCTTAAACCCACTTAGTAAACTATCTACCCTAATTCCTCACCCTCTTGACCCTTAATCCCTCAACCCTCAACCCTCAACACTTAAACCCTAATCCCTCAATCCCTATACCATCTACCCTATACATTGGACCCTCAACCCTAATCCCCCAACCCTACACCCTCAGTCCTCTACCCTTAACCTTAAATACTCAACCCTCAACCCTTAAACACTAAACCCTTAAACCATCTACCCTCTACCCTCAATCCCCTACCCTCTACCCTCAACCCTAATCCCTCAACCCTTAAACCCTAATCCCTCAACCCCTATACCCTCTACCCTATACATTGGACCCTCAAACCTAATCCCCCAACCCTATACCCTTAATCCTCTACCCTCAACCTTAAATACTCAACCCTTAAACCCTCTACCCTCTACCCTCTACCCTCAACCCTAATCCCTCAACCCTCTTGACCCTTAAACCCTCAACCCTTAAACCCTAATCCCTCAACCCCTATACCCTCTACCCTATACATTGGACCCTCAACCCTAATCCCCCAATCCTATACCCTCAATCCTCTACCCTCAACCTTAAACCCTCAACCCTCAACCCTTAAACCCTCAACCCTCTACCCTCTACCATATACATTAAAACCTCAACCATAAATTCTCAACCCTCAACCCTTAATCCCTCAATCCTCAAGCCTCAAACCCTAAACCATCAACCCTGATACCCTCTACCCTATATATTGGACTCTAAATCCCAATCCTTCAACCATATGTACTCTTAACCCTAATCCCTCAACCCTATACCCCCAACCCAATACAATAATCCATCAACCCTATAGGTCATCAACCCTATACACTCTATTCTTAACCCTCTACCCTATACATTGGATCCTCAACCCTCATATATCTATGTCCCTCCCTCCTCTTCTCTCCTTATCTCTATCTCACTTCTCCCTCCATCTCTCTATCCATCCATCCCTCCCTCTCTACTGTAATACCTCAGCCATAAACCCTTAAACCCTTAAACACTCAAACATAAACCCTATACCCTCAACTATTAAACCCTAAACCCTTAAACCCTCTACCCTCTACCCTCTACCATAAACCCAACACCCTCTACCCTAAACCCTAATCCCTCAACCCTTAAACCCTAAATCCTCAACCATTAATCCTTCAAACCTTAAACCCTCAACCCTCAACCCTCAAACCCAACCCTTGAACCCAATTCCAACTCTATACCCTCTACCCTATACATTGGACCCTCAACCCTAATACCTTGACCCTATACCCTATACCCTCAATCCTCTACCCTCAACCTTAAACCCTCAACCCTCAACCCTCAACCCTTAAACATTAAACCCTTAAACCATCTACCCTCACCTCTACCATATACATTAAACCCTCAACCCTCAATTCTCAATCCTCAACCCTTAATCCCTCAACCCTCAATCCTTAAACCTTAAACCCTCAATCCCTATACCCTGTACCCTTTACATTGGACCCTCAACCTAATCCTTCAACCATATACCCTCAAACCTATACCCTAAAACCTCTACCCTCAACCCTAAACCCTTAACCATAAACCCTTTAAACCTAAACCCTTAAATCTTCTACCCTATACCCTCAACCCAATATCCTCTACCATCAACCCTAATACCCTAGAAACCATCAACCCTATATGTCCTCCACTATAATCCCTCAACCATATACCCTCAACCCCTATCAATTTCATTCTATCTATACATCTCACCTCTCCCTCCCTCCCTCTATCCTACCCTCTCCCTCTTTCTACGTACCTCTCGCTCAATCAATCCCTACCACCCTCTCTCACTCCCTCTATCTATTGTTAGTTTTAAGATCATATTTAAGAAAATAGAAATGCAACACATGAACAAAAGAACACAACATATACCTTGGGAAAACCCTCCTTCTCGAGGGAGAAAAACCTAGCCACAAATATATCTCTTATATTAGATTGAAATAAGGAGAAATATGATTTACAATTAGGCCACACACTAGGAAAAACTAATGCAATAATTATAGCACCCCTCTAAATGCAAATACACAAGTAATAATGAATATCAATCTCCTTAATGCAAGAATAGATTTTTTGTAGATATCCTTGATATTGATCTACTCTCAACAAGTAATGGTCTATTGTAGATATCCTTGATATCAATATACACTAAACAATAATATAATATGTTGTAGCTATAATAATTCCTTGATAGCATGTGAGTGACTTGAGAATAATTATTGATCATATAATGAATAAACAACACTTTTTATATATACAAAGAGAGATGGAAATTCATCTTGAGTCGACATCTTTCTTCAAACAAGACATCTTTTTATTGTGAATGGTCAGCCTCTTTCATGAATCAATGTGTTTCATCAATCAATGCATCTCTTGATTGGTAGGCCCTTATTTTGAATAAACAAAAATATTATAATGAAAAAGAGACATCACATCTCTTAAGTCGGCTTCATTGAATTTAATATATTTCAAATTTATATAAGGGAGAAAGAGATCTCCCACTGCTACTTACATCAACACTCCTTAGCTAGGGAGATATCTTTCCAGATATCCATGTCATGGAGTCTCTCAACATGACACCCACAATGGCTACACCCATTTGTGGAAAATGATTCATCACGGAGTCACTCAACGTGATATCATCATGGAGTCACTCAACATGATGTCCACCATGGCTACTCCCATGTGTGGAAAGGAATATGTGCACAAGTTCCCATCACAGAGTCACTCAATGTGATGTCATCATGGAGTCTCTCAACATGACGTCCACCATGGCTACTCCCATGTGTGGATAAACACAAGTATAAAGAATTCATCACAGAGTCTCTCAACTTGATGTTATCATGGAGTATCTCAACATGACATCCAACATGGCTACTCTGAGAGGGTGGAAAGAACCACATCTCCATTTCAAATATGGACAAGGGCTCACACCTCATATTTCTCTGTCTTAGAGAAATATACACTACAAGGGCTTTCACTTCACACTTCTCCATCATAGAGAAATATACACTAACAAGGGATTTCACCTCATACTTCTCTATCACAGAGAAATATACACTAACAAGGGCTTTCACTCATACTTCTCCGTCATATAGAAATATACACTAACAAGTGATTTCACCTCATACTTCTCCATCACAAATAAATATACACTAACAAGGGCTTTCACCTCATGCTTCTTCGTCATAGAGAAATATACATTACAACAAATCTTCATGATGATGTGACTCCCTCTGAAGCTCCAATTACTTGCATCAACCTCTTGACCTCCTTGTCCAAGGTTGCCTCTAATGAATTGTGAGACTCCCTTTGAATTTTAATTCCTCCTCTTTGAAGAAACGTCTCCAATTAAGTTTATCTCTTCAGCCTGCGTGAATTCCTCACAAGATGCATCAAGATCTTCTTCCCTTGGATGCAATCTCTTATGCTTCTTGCTTCATCCTAAAAGCATTTTAGAGAGTTTAATAATAGTTCATAGAACTAAACTATCCCAAAGAGAAATACCAATGCTAGAATTATACATGTTTCACTATTCCAATGTTATTGCATGATTTAATAACTACATAAAAAATCATTCAAGGTACAAGCATAAAATACTTATCTCTTTATGTTGGTACACCAATAAGCTAGAATGTAGTTGTGTCTCATCTTTTCCACCTTCACTCAATCTCGGCCTCATGGGGAGTGGGAATATGAATCGACCATTTAGTAAATATTGAAGACTTCATTTAAATCTTGACATCAAATTATGAATCAACGCACCCACACTCATGCGATGAAAGAGCTTAAGTAATCAAAAGAGTGAAAATACATCATCACAACTTCCTTCCACATGGCCAAAGAAAATATGGCATAGGAGAAATGCCACAAAGTGTTAAGCCACCCTTAATCAATGAATCAAAAAATACCACGGGAATCATCCTCCATACATCACCACTGCAACCACATTGAACATTTATATGTGCATCGAATAGGCCTATGGCTTCAATCATTACTTCTTGACTAAATTTTTGTTTAACCAAATATGACCGGATCTTTTCATAGACCCACTCTGATACCATGTTAGTTTTAAGATCAAATTTAAGAAAATAGAAAATGAAACACATGAACAAGAGAACACAACATATACCTTGGGAAAACCCTCCTTCTCAAGGGAGAAAAACCCAGCCACAAATATATCTCTTATATTAGATTGAAATAAGGAGAAATATGCTTTACAATTAGGCCACACGTTAGGTTGAACTAATGCAATAATTATAGCACCCCTCTATATGCAAATACACAAGTAATAATGAATATTGATCTCCTTGATTCAAGAATAGATCTGTTGTAGATATCCTTGATATTGATCTGCTCTCAACAAGTAATGGTCTATTGTAGATATCCTTGATATCAATCTGCACTAAATAATAATATAATCTGATGTAGCTATATGAATTCATTGATATCATATATTGAATGAACAACACTTATATATACAAAGTAAGATGCCTCTTCACAAGCAAGGTGACTCTTCACAAGGGTCGGCCTCATTCAAGAACCAAGGTGACTTTTCATTGTGAATGGTCGACCTCTTTCATGAATCAATGTGTTTCATAAATCAATCCATCTCTTGATTGGTCAGTCCTTATTTGAATAAACAAAAATATTATAATGAAAAAGAGACATCACATCTCTTAAGTCGGTTTCATTGAATTTGATATGTTTCAAATTTATATAAGGGAGAAAGAGATCTCCCACCACTACTTACATCAACATATATCTCTCTCTATCTTCCTCCCACTCTCTCCCACTCCCTCTCTCTCCCTCTCTTTCAGGTCTCTCCCTCCCACCACCTCTCTCTCTTAGGTCTCTCCCTCTGGAAACCTACCTAGGTAACTCTCTCTCTCTCCCTCTCTCCCCTCTCTCTATCTATCCCTCCCAACCTACCTAGATAAGTCCCTCTCACTCCAACCCCTCTTTCTCTTCCTCTCTTAGGTCACTCCCTCCCACACCCTCTCCCTCTCTCAGGTCTCTCACTCACACTCCCTCTCTCTCCCACTCCCTCTCTCTCACACTCCCTCTCACTACCTATTTCTCAAGTCTCTCCCTTTGGAACCCTACCTACATAACTCTCTCTTTCTCTCCATCTCTCTCTCCCCCAATCTCTCTCTCTCTCCTCTCTCAATTCCCTCTCTCCCACCCCCACCTCTCTCTCCCTCCCTCTATCCCTCCCAACCTACCTAGATAAGTCCCTCTCACTCCAATCCCTTCTCTCCCACTCCCTCTCTCTTAAACTCTCACTTCCACCCCCCCTTCTCTCTCTCTCCATCTCCCTCTCTGCATCCCACCCTACCTAGAAAACTCTCTCTCTTACTCTCTCTCTCAAAATTCTCCCTCCCTCTAAAGACATACATAAATACATACATAGTTACATACATACAAGCATAATACATATGTGCATACAATCCTACATGTACATGTGTAGATACAATCTTGCATACAAGCATGCATACATACATACATGACATACAAGCATACAAATATATCAACATACATTCAATAGAGTAGCATTTAACATAAAGCAATACTAATGTGAGTGTGTTATACCGTGCTCGCGTTATGTCTTGCTAGACATGTTCCCCATAAACACAAAAAACCATGCAAAAATTGAGATATAACGTGAGCGCATCATAACGTGCTTGCATTATAACACATGTGTGTTATAACACACACATTATATATTGCTTTGGGAATCCCCAAGCCTTGGGATTGGTATTTTCCTTGGAATACCAACCCAAAGGCTTGGAGGGCATTCCCAATGACAAGAGACGTGTTTTTGTAAATTCTATAATATTTCACATAATCGGGTTCATGCTCACTGTCAGGATTACACATGGTTCAATATCAAACAACTTGAACATCTGGGTAATGTTAGGTTCTCTCTTAGCTATCCAACAATGTAATTTTTTTCACTTTCTGACAATGTTAATCCTTTCATCCATAATTTCCTTTGTTTGTGTCTCTTTTTTGTTAAAAAGTAGTGTTTGGTGTTTTTTCTATTATAAATTAACCATTCATCAAAATTTCAAATAAATTACATTTTTAGAAACTATACTCCATTCTACAAATTTAGAAAAAATAAATCAATTAGTTTCCAAAATTTGTAAGGGTAGCACAACCAAAATTCTATTTTCCAAGAAGTGTCCACTTAGAAAATTAATAAAAAAAAATATTCATTAAAAAATTATCAGAAAAATCATGCATCAACTACATACTATTATCTAACTTCTAACTGTAGCGATTTTAAAAATACTAAAAAAAAGTTCACTGTGCTAGGGTCATACAAGAGTTGCTATATTATGTTTATCTGACAAAAATAACACAAATTTGTGTATCTCCCTCTTTTGAACCCCTTAATCTCAACCATTTTCAAAATAAATTAGTAGTTTAGAAAGTAGACCATGAGCACTTCGATCCTTTTTTTTGTTCCATCTCAAAATTTTGAGTGTAACTATCCTCAATTTCACATCTAAGGTCAGTATTTCTTGATTTCAAAAAGAAAATGGCTACTTAAGCCCCCTTTTTGGGAACCATCTTTTTTCACTTACCCCTCTGACAATCAAACCTACAACACACTAATTAGTATTTTGAGTCACTGGTCTTTGAAAAATGAGATTTTATGTTTTCTTTTCAAGTCTTCGACAAACAAACCTGCAAAAAAGCCAAAAATTAGCCACAAAATAAAAAATTAAACTAGAAATAAAAATGACATTTAATCTACCTAAAAAAATAAAAATTAATCTAAATTCTAAACTAAATATAAATATAAATTAAATCTAAACTAAATTAATTCCAAACTAAATTAAATTAATTATAAATTAAATTAAATCTAAACTAAAATTAATTATAAATTAAATTAATCTAATCTAATTTAATTGAAATTAAAATTAATATAATCTTAAACTAATTAAAATGAAAGTTTATCTAATATTAGAAACTAAATAAAAGTAAATAAAAATCACAAGGTCGACAACATCAAGTGATTTATCAGGAAAGTCGTGATTGCAGGATACATTCAAAATGGATGTCGTGATTGTAGGATACATTCAAGATGTATGTCGTGATTGCAGGATACAATCAAGATGGATGCCATGATTGCAGGATATAGTGAAGATGGATGTCATGATTGCAAGATACAGTTAAGATGGATGTCGTGATTGTAGGATATAGTCAAGATGGAATGATGTGAGTGTAGATTGCAGTCAAGATGGATGTCATGATTGTAGGATACAGTCAAGATGGAACATTTTGATTGCAGATTATGGGAGAAAAATATGCTTGAAATGCATTTGTCAAATCAGCTTTAGAAACTTTTAAGCAAACTTTCAACCAAATGCAACTAGTAGTGTAAAATCCAGAATCCAAACCCTTTGCGAGCATTCCTCCTCTCTAACATGCTAAGTGTGGAAGCTTTAAAAGCAGTGGACCATTTGATAGAAGACCTTGAAGGAAATTTTATCTAATGTATAAAATGTTTGTAGAATCAAAAAATGGAATCATTGAAAAGGCATGAGAAGCTTTAAATTAAATGATATTGGTAAATGTAGAAGCTAGATTCTCTTCTCCCTACCGTGACATAATCAAAGCATGGACATACATGCGAAATGTGGAAGCAAAAACTAGGCATGAGGTGGCTTGAAAAAAAGTCATAAAGCAACAATGATGCATTCAAAAAGTAGTAGGAATGGAAGGATAAATGAACATGTATTATGATACTTAGGTAGGGAACCACTCCATCGTCACGCTAGACTAGCTGGCTCAGACATAGGTGATGCCTCTACATAGAAACTTAGTGGAACTTGATATGACACCTCATGAAAGAAGAAGAAAAATGAAAGAGAGGATCAAGTGGCAGTTGATTTGGAGAGCAACAAGTTCATAATCAACTCCATGTTATTAACAATAGAAAATCTCTTGCATGTATTGATCAATGACAAGTCATTGTCGTGGAAATGACCTTTTGTACAAGGAATGCTACTAGGAATCAGAATGGCTATAAAATTTGCATCACTAAAGGAGGCAAAGTTCGATTCCCTTAGAGATTCAAAAGCTACAAAAGTTTAGTGAAATAAAGTTCCTTGAATAAAATGGTTCACAAACTATAGGACAATAACTACATGAATAGGAATCATGCATGCCATCATTAAAAACCTAACTGATTTATCTCTGCAACATAGTGATGATTCCATGAACAATATTCAAGTATATGAATACAAATGCATGAATCATAAAACTTAAACCTATTACAACATAGAGGACAATAGGAGAAAGCAATAACTATTTTTATTATTTCAAAATCTGCCATATACTGAAAAACTCTACAACCATCACATGTTATGAGACCATATTCACGCCGGGTTCACCATTTTGTTTATGCTGAAAAATAAAAATAATAATTTAAAAGCTATAAGAAAATTCAAAAAAATTTCAACATTACATCAATGAAGCTTTTCTAAATTAACACAAATGTAAAATGTAAACAGTGCAAAACCCAAAAAACATGCATTCAAAAGAAAACTATCTCCATTTTTCTCCTATTATCAAGATCTTGATTTATCCATTTAGTGCTCTAAGAGTTTTGCAAGAATAAATGCAACAAGAAGCTTATGATGTATAGAATGTATAAAGATCAGATATGCTATTGGAAATCAAATATCAAATCCTTTTTGGTGAGAAGAGAGGGTTTATATAGATGTCCTCACGGGGTAGATTCAAGTTATGGGAGAGATGTGGGATTAAAGAGTGAAGTGGAGAAATGATAATTATCCATATTCTTTAATCAAGTTCAATTGATGGAAATGAGAGATAAATGAGTGAATTTATGATATAATGAAGGTTTAGGAGTTTAGAATAAAGTGGACTTGTGAATTAATGGATGATTAAATGTATTTATGTATTTAAATGATTTAATAAAATATGTAAATGGATAAAGATTAATGTGAATTGAATGCATGGATATTTTAATGATTATGTGAATAAATTATTATGAAATGATTTATGGATAAATGATGCATAAATGATTATGCAAATGGATAATGCTTACAATATGTTAATGATTTAAGTGAATTAATGAATGAATAGAATAAAGTATTAAATGAATTAATTAAAATAGTAATAATATCCATTTAATTAATAGACAAAAAATAGGACAATTTTGAGGACAAATTTTGAGTGTTTACACTAATCACTAGGTTTCATTAGTAGCTTTATGTGTTGCTCATTTCCATTCATGTTGATATAATGTTAGGTGCAACCATATCTATCTTGGCAGCAATATGATAGTTCTTGGCGGTTGTCTTTGTCTCTATGATTGGGGTGCAAGGATAACTATTTTTTTTGAGTTGTGCGTTCTTTTCAAGGATCACCTCTTCCTCTCTTTCTACTTAAAATACCAACATAGCAAGTATGTGGGCATTTTAATTGGGGGGAATTATTGTCCCCCATTTATTGTTTGCATGTTCCCTTCTTAGTGATGATAGTGCATAAATCTCCTAGGAAGTATGAACTTTTTATTCAAAGTGTGGTCTTCTAAATTCATGTGACGTGTCTTCTTTGTGGTGATATTATGCTTGACATCCTTCAAGAGTGTGACTTTTTTGAGCATATGATATTCCTCTTAGTGGTAATGCTATGGATTGCATTCCCTAGGTTGTGAATCTTTTATCCTCGACTAGTCCTCTCTTGGAGACATTAAGCACAATGTTCCCTAATATGAAGACCTTACATGAACTAATAAAAATCCCTTTGAACATGTCTTATCCTATTTGAAATTTTTTCATAAGTGTTTAGCATAATGCAGCTTACTAAGCCTTATGAAGCTCAAAGTTCATATTGTGTGGTGCCTTATCAAAGTTATCAGGAGGTATAACTTTGGTATGGCTATGGGAGCCTAATAAGATTCTCTCATTTTACACTTCTTTTGGGGGCTCACCTAGTGGACAATGGATTTCACTAGCCCGTGTGAGCATGCATTGTTGTTTGCATAATGGACTAGTTCCACTTATAAACATTTTTTGGACAAACAACTAAGGCGTGATCCACATCGAGTTGGACAAACAGTCAAGGCTTGATCCACCCCTTTTATTTTCCTTTTATTTTTCTTTCTTTTAGTCTTTGAAATTGTATGTTTGTGTATCTTATCTTGTTGTTGCATAGCATACATTTTGTTTCCCTTTGTGCCTATGTTGCTTTGACATAGGATCTTGGATCGAAGGGGCTTGGCCACCTCCTTGATCTTTTTTATCCTATCCCATCGACATTGGTGCACTTGGACCCCTCTTGACACATATTTGTCTACTTTAGTGTAAGTTTGACACAAGGTCATCCTCTCACTAAAGTGGGCGCTAAATGTAGTGCAAAAAAATGTATCCTTTTACATTTTCACACTTTGTTAGGACCTCTTAATTAAAATGGACATAATAATGCCTTAATGTAGTGTTGAAAAATGTATCCCTTTACATTTTCACACTCTATTTGGGCCCTCTTAATCAAATTGGACTTAATTATGTCTTAATAAGCACTATTATACATCTACAAGCCTAATAAATTATATTTTCCGAACCCTACAATAATTAATGCCAACACATAATTAAACACCTCAAGAGCAATGTGTGTTCTAGGAATAGGGACCTAGGACCTATCCGCCCATGGGCGGATGGGTCCTCCCTAAGCCTTTGAACATGTTTTGGCATTATTTTTATGATCCTAAATTCAAATTTCAATGTCGGCTTGTAATGTTTAATTTTTGGGAAATTAAGGATAAATGTCTATAAATACAAGGTTATTTTATCAAATTAACATTAGATTTCAAGAGAACAATTGAGAGAAATTTCACAAGAGAAAATATTATTGTCAAGAGCATTCAAGAAGAGAATTATCAAGGATTTATTGCAACATTCAAGATCTTAATTATCATGCCAAATTATTTTGCATTCATGCATGTTTTTGGAGCTAACATTGTGATGTAGGTTTCAAGATCTAATCCAAGCATTCAAGTCAAAGATTCAAGAATCAAGATACACATCTATTGAATCCATCTCATGCAATATCTTAGTATTTCCAAGGTTTATCTAAGGGTTTGTTGAATTGCAACATTGTATTTTGTATTCATCATTCCTTTCATACTTCCATTATTTCATTTCAAGGTTTAATTACCAAAACAGGGTTTGACCAAGGAAAACCTCCATCCACCAAAAACAAACAATTTTTCCCCTTTCTTTTGTGTCATAAATCCTAGGTTGAAGGAAAATTAGAGATTGGAGATCTCTAAATTACAAAGTTATAGAAGTTGCATTTGTTGTCACCTTTGTTGTCATCTCATGGAAGCTCAGATCCCAAATTCATTTATAGCTTTCTGACAGTGGGACTTGGGGGAATCAGTAGTGTAGACCTAAGGCCTAGGGATCGTGAAATCAAATTTTAATTCCTATAAAAATAACTCATTAGTCTATAGGAAAATGAATCCCGAGATAGCTTCCAGAAACAACATTTTGTAACACATGCACAACATCTTCCCCTTTTCAGATCTGCCAAAGGTTTACTATTTATGATAGTCCTATGTTTTGAATCTAATAGATTCAACCTTTGCATGTCATGAATGAGTGCATTTGGTATTTTTAATCTTTCTCTGAAAACCCCTATTTAGTCATTTTTGTAATTGTTTATGTCAAAAGGAAACTTTGCAACATTTTTTATGACATGTTTATAATAATTTAGGCTTCACAAATCTAAAGGGAAATTGTGAATTCTTTTAATGTTATGTTTTAAATTGAATATTCAAGTGTTACATTGCATAATTGGGATGATTAGGTATTTTTCATTCATCTTCCAAGATTGCATTTTAGTCATATTTATCTCATTTACACACATAAAGGAAATTGCTAGATCTTCCATAGAATTGAATCACCTAAGGGCTGAAAGTTAATTCTACCTTGGGGGATATCATTTCCTAAATGAAATATAAAATATGTAGGTTCATTACACCCCATTTTTTTCCTTTCTATTTATAGTAAGTTTGGTGAAACATTCCAAATTTAGTATAAATCTATATGTTTTGAACCCTATCCTATTTTTCTACATTTCAATATATAAATAAATAAACACAATGAATGTCTTTTATTAGTTTTCAAACATAGTTACATTATATATTCAAAATATTCAATACAATTTAAACTCTAAGAATTTAATACAAAATATAACTTATGAGATATTCCAACTTGAATATAACATATTTCTTCAATTACCACTATTTATCCATCTACTTTCTTCCACTTACTTGTTAACTCCACTAATTATCCTCAAATCATATTGGATCTCTTCCAATAGATAGAAAGATATAAAAATATTGGTATTGTTGGTGTTTTTTCCAACACACTTTTGGAATTCTCTAAAGGGTAGCCAACCCCTATGGTTAAGGATCCTCAAGGTGAGTGACCAACATAATGAGTAAAGGATTTTGAGGTCTTTACTCCTACACTTTAGGCTCTATTGGACCTAGGAGGGTGTTCCTTATTGTGTTCATTTTGATATACTTAATGGAGAACACTGCAATGCACATATTAGTCCCTATTATTTGAAAATAAACATAATTCACTAAAGACTTGGTTGATATTTTAAGTAAATGACCATCTATTGCCAGGAACGAGGAGATACTTCAAACTCAAATTTCATAATTGAAATATTTTTAATGAGTTTCATTCTCATTTTAAATCTGTAGCCAGGTATATTGCTAGTTCTTTTAATTGCAAGAATTCTTAACAATTACATCAATGGTTCATCAATTGGGAATACAGGGTCAAATATGCAATAACCAGTAATACACAAGCTATTTAATTCAGAAAATGGTGGATTATTTTCATAATACTTTGTAGTTTAAAAATTTGCAATGTCTAAAAGGTAACTTCTTATTAGATCCTATACAACTCCTTGAAAATCTATGTTCCTTTTCAAGCATTTAATTAACTCTTTGAGTTAAAGTAAAAACAAGGACACACATTCAATTAAACATTTGAAGATAAATGAGAATACCCTTGATATTTTCATTTATAACTTGCAAAAATTTACAAGAGGAGAGTATGCATTTCATAACTAAGATTTGTTTCGATATCTGTAGATTATATAAAACTAATTTAAGACTACTACGTATAGGATGTATACCCAAGATAATTTTACTATTCTATTTATTAAACTTTCTACAATATCTTCTTCTCGGACCTAGCTTCTACCTAGACTATTTACTAGACTCAAAATTTGAACCCTTTGCAATGAGCCATGAAATATATTTTAAAGCACAAGGGAGCAACAAGCATCTGACTTAAATGCAATTACATTTCATAAACATTTCAAAATTAATTTCATCTTCATTAGGGCCACTTCCCAAATCGTTGTATTTAATCATTCCTCACCACAGGAAAGAAAAAGACAAAAAAAGTGCCATACAATTAGTTGGAGAAGAACAAGCCATCCTTCCAAAAGGCATCATTATCAAAATTAGCATGTTCACACTAGAACTAGGGAAGTCACCATCAGTACCAATAGCGCAGATTAACAAACCAACCACAAGGGAGTTGAGTCAACATAAAATTCCAAAAAACCAAGCACAATTTTATAGGGGATAACGGGTGCTACCCAGCCTTGTCAACAACTGAGAAAGCACACCTGCCTAGTCTCTTGAATAAAATTAGAGTAGCTATGATCACTTCTTCATCAAAATTTCCATAGGGCACCAGGGAAATGGGACAATGGCCAGAGTCAAGGCCTATTCCTCCTTCATCACTCGAAGAACTATCATAAACTTTAATGGGAACATTGTGCTTCCCCAAACAAACCTTAGGACCTATATTCTGCTTCTTCAATTCCTCCACATGCTCAACAAGCCTTTTCCCTCTAAACTTGACCAATTCTTCTTAAATGGTCTTATTCCTCAAATTATAAGTACTATGGACAATAGTTTTCTCACCCTTCTTATAAACATTTCTCTTACCCTTCAGAACAGTTGGAATTTCTGTTGTACCAAGTTTAGCATTAGGCACATAGAAAAGAGGTTCCTACATACTTAACCTCCTAGACCTTCTAACTAGTGTAACTAGAATACTTGGTTCACCCATCTTACCTAGAATAAAACAATGACCAACATCCTACCTTGCAGAAGATACACAAGCCTAAACCCAAAGAATCCCCTTTTATAGAAATGAAAACCCAAACCAGTCCCACATAAAATGACACATGGCACAATTGTGAGATACAGAAATGATACTACCCTAGGAAACTAGAAAAGGATAGCTAGACTCCATGTATGCACACTTACAAACCCAAGGATACTACACCACCACTTCTGTGATGATTCACTCAACACTCGAATGTCACTCCTCTAGTACCTACAACAATTATTTCAGCACCCTGATAATTGTAGATGATGAGGAAAACTACAAGAGATCCTCATTAAATAGAGGAATAGAGTGTATGGAATTTAATGACCACCCTGGCTCGCTCGAGCGAACAAAAAATAATCATTCCATGCTAAATCTTGGTTGTTGATCATTTTGGATTTAAAAATCAATCAACGAGGCCCATTAAGGATTGCCACTTGCCTTTCTATCTGTACTTGGAAATAACGATGAGCTTATTTTAAAGCTACTACGTAACCATCCACATCATAGCCATATCGTTTGCAGCTTTCCCATTGTCAGAAAAGTTTCCTTAATTTTCTTCAGTCTTCAATGAAAAGAAAAAATTCACATTCAAAAGAAATATTCCAGAACAAAACTCCATCACTGGTTGCAGTAAATGGTTAAACTTTCTTGAGCATTTAAGTGACGAAGACCTTCCAATGATATCTCCACATAACCCAAACCATCGTATATCACATTAATGAATTTGAAGTTGGAGTTATCTTCAACAATGGGCCAAAGTAGTGTTGAGATATAAATCTGACACATGGCCATCACACTACTCATTCTCTCTTTCCATTGCTCATCACTGAAGATTGAAAGAGTTTCTAACATATTTCAACGATGGAACACACTGCCACAGCCATCACTCATCACAGAAATGGAGCAAAATTTTTGAAGAACTTTGGCAATGAGCAATACAAAAGGAGAACATGGTTTTGGCTCATCACAGAAAGGAACCCATAAGTTGAAAGAAATTCAGTGATGGACAGGTGCTTAAGTGGACAGATATTTCCCACATGCACAAAAGATGTTTTTAAAATGGGCCATAGCTAGGCCAATGAGACTTGACCCCTTTGAAGGAAAATTAAACATAATTCCTTGGTATTAAATATTTGGCCAGACTGTGAGATAATTTGAAAGAAATTAACCCATAAGTTGAAATAAATTCAGTGATGGACAGGTACTTAAGTGGATAGATATTTCCCACATGCACAAAAGATGTTTTTAAAATGGGCCATAGCTAGGCCAATGAGACTTGACCCCTTTGAAGGAAACTTAAACATAATTCCTTGCTATTAAATATTTGGCCAGACTATGGGATAATTTGAAACAATGATAAAGCTCAAGGCAATCGAGAAACCTAAGCAAAAGGGGCTAGTGAAAACATGCATTCAATGACTCAGATGGTGACTTAAGTAACCGATGACCAAATGTAACAATTCAACATAGAATTAAAATGCCCAAGGGTTAATAATAAGAAATTACAAAATGAGGGTTTCTAGACCAAAACCCTAATCCATCCATTAACATATAAGCCTATAATTATGACCAAAATAGGATTTACTCAATATTTTGCAATTTTTTTTTGAGTCTCTATTAGTGGCTCATGCTTCAGGATGCATACCCCTAGTGGGTATGGCAAGAATCCAAATCTCAGGTTGAAGCAGACCAACAAAGAGGCACAAAAACTAAGAGCCTACCTAGACAAGGAAAAAAGACGTAGGAAAGAAGCAAACTAGACCTATTTACAATATTTATAAAGCTATACAATATAGTGTATCTTCTCTCAGAAGCCCCCTTCATTCAATTGGCTTGAATCCTCAAATTGGAGGCCCATGGCCCCCAAAATCCTAGGACTAACTCTTTCCTTTGTCAAAGACTTTTTCATGTGCTATTTGTAATGGATCAACATGTGTATTAATAATTTCTGAACAATCAACATCATTATGGTTGACACCATCAATCCCACATACCGTGAAACTGCCATGTTTACTAACATGTTCCACCACAAGCTTATCTAGTCGAATGGGAAAAGAAAAAAATTCATATTCCACTTGATCATGAACTTTGACATTGCATTCAATTTGCACATCAACCTGGAATACTTCATAGACACTTTGTTGCATGTTGGTCCAACAATCTCCTAAAGTATCAGAAAGAAAAGATATAGATTCAAGAACATCTTCATTCTACTTTGCATGAGTGTTATTCTCAATGGATGAAAACAAATCCATAATAATGCCAAGAAGATGAGGAGCATCAACAAAGAACTCAACTACACATTCATATTGATTAACATCATACCTCATGTTATCTACATCATTTGGCTGCCACACACATGAACCAAATTGTCTTTCATTATTAACGGGAAGTAAAATTGACACATGATCCATGTGTATCATGATGCACAATTTGGTTATTCAATACTGTACCTCCCTTTTCATTAATATACACATCATCCTTTTCTTGTGTGACTAAACTTTCTAGCTTTGCTTCACACAAACATCCATGGGTGGCAAGGATATCAACATGTCTATGAGCACCTTCATAGCATTCAACATTGAATTCAAAACCAACTCCTTGGATATTAACATTATTTTTTTCATATTCTTCATCATTCCCTCTAGTAACATACTTCATTTATGGAAGACCCAAACCTCTTTTTCAATACTCCTCATATGTAATTTGTTCATCCATTGATGAAAAATTGACATTATAGATATTTGCATCCTTATATCCCTCATATGACTGCAACACTTTTGGATCATCATTCTAAGGGAAGCTACATTCTTGGGAGAGAGATTCAAAAACTTCAATATCCTCATGATCCTTAGTCTCACCTTCAACATCAATACCAAAAGTGAAGGATTCATAAGCACCTCCATCAAAGAAATTTTTAGTGTACTAATCTACTTGCTCACAAATATATCTTGGCCATACATCAAATGTATCATCAAAATTCTCAAAAAGTGGATTATCTTTACACCAATAAAGATCCTTACTTCTATTAACTGGCAGAGATAGGGGCTCATCAAATAAATGATTATCCATTATCTTCATTGTTGTCATGGAAAATCATGCCTTCTTAGCATGATTATCTAAATCTTGAAACCATCATCATAATCAAAATCATTCTAGTCAGTTGAAGAGCATATAGAATCACCGTTAGCTTCTTCATTTTTAGTCGGCAACATTGTTTCACATTCTAGGAACTCTTTGCATGAAACAAATTGTTCCCTCCTAGGAAAATAAAAATTCTCATTGTTATCAACATATCTCCTTAAAGGAAAGGACTTAATATCCACATCATAAGGGTAGTCATACTCAATAGAGGAATGATATGACTCAATTCCATCACAACTACCACAACATGAAAACCCACCAATACTGAGACTGCAGTTAGGTTCCTTGAGTTGAATGTTTGAACCTTCATTTTTGATGCCTTGATCATTGGTTAGTGACAAAGCATCATCAACATTAGCACCACTATTATCAATCAAACATGGGACAAGGTAATATCTTGTACCTCTTACACTCCTTCACCATCCAAGACATCCCAAGGATGCAAGTCAGGCACATCCCTTCTATTGTCATTTCATGTATCTTCATCTTCATCACTGTTGTAGTGATCTATAGATATTTCATTTGTAAACTAATTGCAATCATTATATTCTACCACACAACAAGATGGATGTTCATGTTCTAATACACTCTCTCCACTTGTTTTTGTTTTTTCCTAACATTCTGAGGCATCAATTATGATATATAATCACACCTAGCTTCCTCTACAACTTTTATTCAGTCAATCATTTGGCTTAAACCCTAAGGCTTCAACTCCTTTAGTAGGGCACTCAATCCTGATTGATACATTTCAAAAAATAGATCAATGCTTATTGAATCCTTTGGTCTGACACTTTTAGGTACTTCCAGTAGAGCATCCACGAATCTAGTGAACAGATCATAAGGTGATTCCTCCTTATACCTTTTCATTTCATAAAATCTTTTAACTAAAGATACTGATCAGCTTTGCTTTGATCTTGTGAACATTTCACTTGGGGCTTACTATGATCCTCATATAGTGGTGACAAAAAAATTGGAACAATAGAATCCTTGTCATCTTGACATTAATCTCCACTGATTGATCCACTAGTTCTATTTGCATAAAACATGCTAGGATGACCTACATTGGTGGCTAAATATCCCTTCATCATTGAATATTTCAAATTGTTTTCAATATCTATAGCAATTTGATATGCTTGATGCAATATTGTGGGTTCTTTATCTCTTAATAGGTAACTCATATTTTTATCAAATGCACCTAAGTACATAACCAAACACTCTACCGCATTTGGTCTTATGCTTTTAGGGATTTCCCATAGTATCTTTGAAAATATGAGATTAAAAGAGGGGACTAACTCATCATCCCTTTTCTCCATACTCATTAACCTTTATCTTATTAGAATTGGATCAATCCTTTCACCAAACTATTCAATGAACACTACTTTAAACTCATCCCATGAATGTATGGAGGATGTTGGCAGATATGAGAACCAGTCTCTTGCATCTCCTTTTAAGGACTGAATAAACAATTTCATGACATCTTCAAAATCCAGTTCATAATCACCCATCACATCAACAAAGTCTTGGAGATGTTTACTTGTTGACTCAAAATTTTCACTATTAAATTTTGGTACCCTATCTCATATCTTAGGTGGTACAACATTTGGGTAACCACGAATGTTACTAAAATTTATAGCCTTGTACCTCTCGGTATTGGAACTTCCTTGATGTGACAAGGGTTGTCCATTATACATTATTATATTTGGGTCCCTATCAGAATGCATAGATTGATAATGTATTTTCTCACACTTTTACAAATCTTGTCAGATCTACCTTATAATTGCAAAAGGTGACTCAAATTCCCTCTGCAATTAAGACCTTAATCCTTTACAATGAAAACCTCTTATATATTTTGCTCAAGATCTTAAAATATAACATGATTCTTCATGATAATGCATTAATTTCAATTTACATTTTAAAAGCATGCTAGATTACCACTATTATTCCCTCATTTAGTGCTACTTCACCTAATAGAGAATCATTTACATCTTAAGTACTGAATACTTCTCATAATTTTCTTTCAAACAAAATAAAGCTTTCTTTAGATTTATGAGAATACTTGGAAACTTGTAGCAGTTGTTTACCTTTCTTCTTGATCGCAAATTCTGCTAATCTAGAAATTTTCTTCACATTTTTAATAGGTTCTTTAGACAAATTCGCAACCTCTTTTCATAGAGGAATGAACTTCAGGCAGTATGAAGTTCTTTCAAGAGTAAATATCGCTCTGGGTTTTCTCCAACAACAAAGTCACATTCAAATCCTTTGATCTTTGCTACAATCCAACCTTTTCGAGGTCCAAGAACTTCTCAATTATTTGAACAATATGTTTTGCTCCATCAAACAATTGACTCTATGCAAATGGATATTTCTCTACTTCTCCCTAGTAGAGTCGTCATCCTATTGGTGACTCAGATGGGAAAACAAGATCCCACAATTTTCAATCTCCGGTTACAAACTATTTTGAAACTTTAATGACTCTTTAAGGAAAGATGATCTTCTATCAATTTTTTCTCAAGTTATCCCCAGCAGAGTCACCATTTTGTTGGTTTTTTTTTCCAACACTCTTGGAATTCTCTAAAGGGTAGCCAACCCCTATGGTTAAGAATCCTCAAGGTGAGTGGCCAACATAATGAGTAAAGTATTATGAGGTATTTACTCCTACACTTTAGGCTCTGTGGGACCTAGGAGGGTGTTCCTTATTATGTTCATTTTGATATATTTAATGGATAACACTTCTATGCATAGATTAGTCCCTTTTATTTACAAATAAATATAATTCACTAAAGACTTGGTCAATCTTTTAAGTAAATGACCATCTATTTTCCAAGAATGAGGAGATACTTCAAACTTATATTTCATAATTGATTTTTTTTTAATGAATTTCATTCTCATTTTAAATCCATAGCCAGGCATATTGCCAATTCATTTAATTGCAAGAATTCTTAACAATTAGACCAGTGCTTCATATATTGGGCATACAGGGTCAAATATGCAATAACCAGTAATACACAAGCTATTTAATTCATCAAATGGTGGACTATTTTCATAATGCTTTGCAATTTGAAAACTCACAATGTCTGAAACATAACTTCTTATCAGATCCTATGCAACTCCTTGCAAATCTATGATCCTTTTCAAGCATTTAATTAACTCTTTGAGTTAAAGAAAAAACAAGGACACGCATTCAATTGAACATTTGAAGATAAACAAGAATACCCTTGATATTTTCATTTATAACTTGCAAAAATTTACAAGAAGAGAGTATGCGTTTCAGAAATAAGATTTATTTTGATATTTGTAGCTTATATAAAACTAATTTAAGAATACTACATACAAGATGTATACCCAAGTCAATTTTACTATTCTATTTATTAAGCTTTCTATAGTATCTTCTTCTTGGACCTAGCTTCTGCATAGACTATTTACCAGACTCAAAATTTGAACCCTTTGCAATGAGCCATGAAATCCTTTTTATAACACAAGGGAGCCACAAGCATCCGACTCAAATGCAATTACATTTCATAAACATTTCAAAATCAATTTCATCTTCATTAGGTTTGTATACACTCAAATTTGGTTTGGAGGAATTAATTGAATACAAGTTATTGAATTAATAAATCTTTAATTCTTCTACATATAAATAAATTAAAAAAATTATTTATATAGTTCATTTTCTTTAATTCTTCCTATTCTAAATCATTTTCTTCATGTCTTAATTAAATGAACAAATTTAATTAGTTTTTTCTATTTAATTAACCTCCTCTCATTAAATTTGAATTTAAGCACATTTCTACTAGCTTCTTTCCACCTTCCACCTCATCATGTGTCTCAAGAAATTAAATATTTCTAATATTTAATTTGGAATTTATCCTCAACAAATTCTAACCAATTTGGGACACTTGGCATTCATCTTCATTTTATTCCTCTACACTTAGCAATTTGTTCTTTTAAAGGGAACATGCTCCCCTTTTCTCTCTAACCTCTTTGTCTTCAACTGCCCATTCTCCAGATTAAATCTAGACCATTGATTTCTACCACCTAGGCTCATGCCTTGAAAAATATATAAGTAGACCCTCATTTACAACAAAAGCATATAAAGAGCTAAACATAATTACACTTTGTAGAATTTTCATTAGCATTATCATCTTAGCATTGAGCATTCTAGTATTTGCATCTTAATCAAGTAGTTTAATCATGGTACTTCCATTAGGAGCATCTTAATTTCAATAGTTTTAATCATATCATTTTCATACAATAGCATCATAGCATCATCATTATCTTTGCACATCATCTTCAGCTACTTTAGCAATCATGTAATATAGGAAACATCTCTTGCATTTACAAAATCTCTCATTCTTCAGGTTATCATTTGAAAATTCCTATGCACAAACAATCTAAGAGAAAAATGACTTAAAGAATCCTTGGAGATAGAGGACAATGAGACACCATTATGGAATTATTTGTTTCAATTTTGATTATGGTTTGAATTCCTTGATATAATGTTTCATTGATGTGTTGTATAGATTTTAATTGCTTATTCATAATACATTTTACATACACACATAAATTAGCGCCCACCATGGGGCCTAGCCCCGTTTTTAATATTTTCTATCAAGTTTTTGTCAACAAGTTCATTCATGGATTTCAATGTAGTGCATCTGAAGCCTCTTCCAATGCATAGGTGGTGACTTTTGGCACATCTGAGCTCTATTAGAGCACATATGCAGCCCAAACCAGCACATCTACCTACTCTTCCAGTGCATACACGATATTTTGATTTCCCTTTCTTGTTTTTCCAAAATAGCACATTTAGGGTGTTTAATAGTGCATATACTAAATCTTTTAGCACATATGCTCTCTATTTTAGTGCATAAACCTTCATTTGTATAAATATAAAATTCTAGAGATTGATATGTATCTTTCTATTTTGTAGGTGCTTTATACACTATCAAAGACATTATCTGAGACTACTAATGATGTTTGCAGGGGCTGGAGTTATTTTCATTTGATTAAGTTAGGCATCTAGTTTAATTACAAGGTTAATGAACACCATGTATGTTGTGTTTGTAAAGTGATAGGCCTATGCTCTCTCCTTTACTAAGTGACCAAAATGCCAAACTCACTCTTTCATTTTATTATAATAGCACCTGTAGAAGGCCTGTCGTAGTGGGAAAAAGTACTCACCCTATGGGAACGACCTAAGTGGGAACAACTAAAGCCAAGCATTCCAACCCACTATAATCAAATGTGATTGTGATGAAAGTCACATTCAATGGTAGTGTGCATTGATAACCATCCCCAAAGCCTTTGTTCTAAAGGTTGGAAGGTCTCCTAAGGGAGTTTATCATTTTCCACATCGAACAAAAACCCTTACTAAGAACTTTAAGTGTAGTAGCTAGCTGAGTAAATTCTCAAACATTATAATATTCACAATGCAAGGGGAGGGAAGAATCTACCCCCAATATACTCACCATATAACTACCAAGGATTTCTAGCCAAAAGTGGAGGATTTGACTTTGGTTAATACCCAAAAAAGGAAAAAACACGAGTGCCCTCTAGGGGGTGATAGGGTTGTGTGAGCTGATGTAGTTCTAAGATGTGGGATGTGATGTTATTAATGACCCTTGACATTAGAAGAGTTTGATTGATCTTTTTGATATTGTTCAATACCAATGGAAATCAAAGGGATTAGACCAGATCCTAGAACATACACTTGATGTTTAGATCATAGGATGAAACAACTATTTTACTACTTGCTTCTATGTTTGAAATCACTATTCAGAAGATCATCTATTGAAAAACACTTGATTCACTGATTCAAAAAATAAGAAAAAAACCAGAAAAACTTTAAAAAATGGTAACATTTCCAGTTTAGCGCATAAGCTTTCTATTCTAGAGCATTTATCCCATCTTTCAACACATAAGCTTCTTGTTGAAGCACATTTTCCACATCTTTCAGTGCATAAGCCTTCTATTTCAGTGTATTTACCTCATCTTTCAGTGCATCAGCTTCTTGTTCTAGTGTACTTAAGTGATAGTCTAGCGCATAAGCTTTTTGTTCCAGTGCATTTACCCCATCTTTCAACACATATACTCCTTGTTCTGGTGCATTCACCTAATACCCAAATAGAGAGCTAAATTGAATGTCTATTAGACAACTTGAATCATATTTAGGGATCCTTTTCAGAGAAGATATCATTCCTCATTAAAACATTGGTTTAAACTTGAAGAAACTGGCTTTTGTAAGTGAAATTCTCTTAACTAAACTTGGATCAAACAACTTAAAGTGCCAAATCATCAATCTCATCTCTAATTGTTAGTTGAGTTTCATCATCAGGATCTATCATCCTTCATCATGAAACAAACGTTGTACATCAGATTTAACCTTACTCTCATCAATAGGATCCATCATCCTATTTGACTTAGGTATTCCATTGGCACTCCTAAAACAAAGATAAAAGTATAGAAAACCTTTAACACTTGCTTGCCCATTTTAACAAGAGCTAAAAAATAAAAACTTAGAGAAAAATAAATAGAAACCAAAACCATCATGGTAGAAGGAGAAGAAAATCATTTTCACAAATTACACCAACCTGAAACAGGTGAGATAACCGATGAGGACATTCAACAAGCTCAACAAGACCCTAAATTTCACAAGTTCATGGAGAAAATTCTAGAAAAGGATGGAGAGAAATACTTTTTAATGCTAGCAAATCAAGGTGTAAAACTACCCAATGACTTTTATGTAAACCAATTGAAGGGAGCTCCCAAGAAAATAGAAACTGACTCATGAATCATAGATCTAATGAATGCTTTAACTCAACAAATTTAAAATCTTCAACAACAAATCCAAGACATGCAAAGAGGAACAACAAAGAGATATTTGTTGCAATACATTTGTCCTTATCCCTTTGATAGAAATTTGAATATGATACCTTTTCCACCAAATTGTGATCTTCCAAAATACGATAAATACAATGGAAAAATTGATCCTCAAGATCATGTAAGAGAATTTTGCACCATGAGTTTGGAATTTGCACATGAAGAGACCTATCTAATGAGATTATTTCCACGAATTTTGGGTGGTCATTGCATGGAATGGTTTTCAAAACTCCCACCAGGTATTAGATCATTTGAAGAGATGGTAAATAAATTTATCACCCAATATTCATACAAAATTCAACATGAAATAACCATGAAGGATATTTGTAACACAAAATAGAAAAATGGTGAATCATTTTTGACATTCTTACAAAGATGGAGATGATTATTTGCTAGATATGCATGTCCTATACCTGAGAAAGAAAGGATGGAGATATTCATTGATAATATAAATAGTGAGATGATTTATAAACTCCAATTGCAGTATCCACCTAGCTTTGAAAAGATGATTGAAAACAGACTCAAGATTGAAGAAGCCTTGGTTAAAAGAGGAGTATTAAAAATCTATAATGAAGGAACAAACTCGGCTAACTCTTCCAATCATCATAACAACAATGAAAAATATAAATTTTGGACAAGAAACAAGACTATTGGTAATGATGGTGTAGCTGATACACATAATGTAAAAATAGTCTTCAATTTATTAGGTGTTGCACCCAAAAAAAATCAAAAAAATAGTGAATCTAAACTAGTTCCACCACCACAATGCAAAAAATTTACACCTTTGCAACAATCACTTGAATCAACATTAAAAGAAATTCTTGTAAATAAAATCATAACATTACCAGAGGCTGAAGATTTTGAACCAAGAGTTAAACCATCATGGTGGAATGATGTATATTACTATAATTTTCATAGAAACAAAGGTCATAAAACAAATTATTGTATGCAACTAAAAAATTTGGTGCAAGAATTGATAGACCGACACGAGATATCAATAGAAGGACCTCAAACAAATGTTGATCATGGAGCATTTAAAAATAATCTACCCAATTATGAAAAAGGAGAATCCTCTTCGACAAACAAAGGGAAGAATGTGAATTATGTCTATGATACTACCATCCTTCACATTGTTGCAGTTAATAATCAAATCAATGACATCAAAATCAAGGATAAACAAGACATTGCTATAGTTGATAATCAAATCAATGTCATCAAAATCAATGGTAAACAAGACAATCTACCAGTAAATGTGACCACAAGAGTGTAATCCAAGTTTGTATTGAAAGGAAATACATCTAAAACACCTGTTTCCCCTTCAAATCAGTACAATATCATAGACACATTGAAAAAGATCCCAACATAGATATCCATATTGGAACTTCTTAAAATTTCACTAGCACATATGGAAATTCTAGAAAAAGATTTAGTGGACACCACAGTACCAAATAATTTGGAAGTTTGTCAATTCCAAGCCATGGTGGGACATTTGACAACACCCCATTGTTTATCATTCTCAGAAAATAATGATGCATCCCTCACTCATCCACAAAATGCTCTGCTTCATATTGAGGTTATAATCCATAAACATTGGGTCAAACATGTTTTAATAGATGGAGGATCTAGTCTAAATATATGCACCTTAAAGCTTATTCATGCATTAGGATTTTTAGAAAATGTAATAGATGCTAGAAGAAAGATCACCATAAAAGCTTATGATTATGAAGAAAGATCCACTCAAGGACTGATTGTATTACCAATTCAAGTGGGACAAGTTCAAACAGATATAATCTACCAAGTTTTAGACAAATATTTGACATACACCATACTCTTGGGTCAACCTTGGATCCATGAAATGCAAGTAGTGCCATTAACATACCATCAATACTTGAAATTCTCTTACAATGGACAAGAGCTCACAATTTTAGCATATTTTAATAATCCCCAATATTACAACACTCTCAAGATAGTGAAAGATGTTTTTATACCACACAACAGAGAAGCTCACACTTCTATTTCATCAAGTAATGAAAGCCAACTCAATTCTTTGTCAAAATAGTTTGATAAAAAGGTTTAGTCGAAAGATAAAGGCATCGGTGATTCCATTTCCTCAAGTAATGAAGGCCAACTAAATTCTTTGTCAAAATATTTTGAGAAAAATATTTTGTTGAAAGATAAAGGCATGGGTGAGTATTATTTTGAGTAGTCCTTATGTCTCTCACAGCTGCTACTAGACACCTAAAATGGTGCGAGAATCTAATTAATTAAATCGACTTATTTGATTAATTAATCTTAAATTCATCTACTTAGTAAATAAATAGACATATTTATTTATATTAAGTTCATTATTAATTCTTCTATTTTATCATATTATTTCCTCTTAATTAAATAAACAAAATTAAATGCTTTGTTTTATTTAATTATTATCATTATTATTTCTTCTATACTTTATCCATTAATTCTATCTTAAATTAAATACACAGCTTCAATAATGTGTGTTATTTAATTACCTTATCATGTTTCTTCTTAATTAAATAAAGATATCCTAGAATCTTTAATTTAATTATCATATTCCTTTTATTTTAATAAACAACTTCTATAGTTTGTTTTATTAAATTATTTATTCCTCTTTTGCTAAATTTAAATAAACCAAAAATATTTAAATAAATGCAAAAAATCATTTACCTCTATTCACTCACCAATAAAATTAGATTTTTAAATCTAATTAATTCAACTGTCATTCACGGGAAGAGCTTCGGGGACAAACCTACAGGAAATCCTCTCAATCTTCTTTCCTCTCATCTTGCCTGGTGTTTTCATGGGGAGGAACAATCCTTCATGATCAGCTCCACCTTCTCATCTCATACCATTCAATTCTCCAGATTGAATCTCAACCTCTGTTGTGTTTTCCCTTCACAAATGAGTGCCGTGAAAGCTATAAATACAGGTCTTTGGCTACAGGAAAAGGATCCTAACTTGTGCAATCTTACTCTGTAGGTTTTCCAAGCATTCAAGCATTCAAGCAATCAAGCAAATAGAAGCATTCATCTAGCATCCATCAAGCATTCATCCAGCATTCATCAAGCATTCAACATTTACAGTCATGGTTGCCATTACAGTAGATTTGCATATTTAAATCATATAGAAATAGAATTAGTTTGAATTCTCATTCTCTAAGTGTCATTTCAATAATCTATTAGCTTCTAAAATCTGAGAGCAAAGTAGATTAGAGAGATCTTTAGAGTTAGAGAGCAATAGGACAGCTTCAGAGGTTCCTGCATTTAAATTGATTTAAATTCTCTTGAATCTTTGCTATTATGTCTTATTTAGAAGTGTAGATGCATTCTAGTTTGTTTTCCTCATTCTTACACTTACACTACCTTCTCCAAAAACATATGGACAACCATCAACATCTAGACAACAATCTTCACAACCCATCAAAATATTTGATGTACATTTGTAAAAGTAGGTACTCTAGTTGATGAATCTAAGGACAAAGACATTTTAAATTGGCTTTACAAAGATGAAGAAAAATCCTAAGCAACAATTTCCAATATACCAATAGAGCAATATGGTAAAGGGTTCACAATCTTAGAAAAGATGGGATAGGAAGGAAAAAGTAATATTGGAAAATGGAAACAAGGTATTGTGGAACTGATTCAGCCTATCACAATCAATGAAAAAGATAAGATAGGATTAGGATACAAAGAAGAGACAAAAGAAGAAACCACTCAGCAGATTTGTGAGTGAATCCTTCAATTGTAAGCTAGTTTTGAAATAGACTCAAATGAATATGAATGGGATTCACTATCTGAATAATCTTGTCAAGACAAAGAAATTGATGTGATACAGAGTTATGCACCCATACGTATGGAGGGACAAAGTTTAGGATCTAGACCACTTGAATTTGGATCACTACATATCGATGACTCTAGTAAGGATGATCAAACATCAAGCGAGAGATTATTTGAAGGAGAGTAACATTATAGACCTTGAAATTTCCATCGAACACCTTGAAAACATTTCCATAATGAGACTTACTGCCTTTGAACTTGGCCAATCTGATATTTCCTTACCTTTGATACATCCCAAACTTATTGACTAGGAACAAACTGAGCTGCTTGATATCCCCATCATTTCAGATGATGATGCCATTGTCAATTTCCTTTGTTTTAAAAATCCTAAAACATGTTCCACCAATGAATTTCATAATGAAGCTTTAAACTAGGGGAGTGCCAAATCTCCTAGCTACAAAATGAAGAATAATTTTTTTTTGATCTAATGGTGAAAACCATGCAATGGCAGTATTAGATCATGAAAAAGTAAAAAGAAAGAGCATATCCAACAGTGAAAACCTCTTTGAGGCACTGGAGGATGAGATATTTGACACTCTTCTTGAGAATTATCAAGAAGGGTCTTCATTATTGGTTGATCCTACACAATCCATAAACATTGGTACTATAGAAACAACAAAGACCTTACACCTAGTGACATCAATGACAGAGCAAGAAAAGCCAAATTTCACCAAATTATTTGAAGAAAGACAAATCAATTTTGCTTGGTCCTATGTTGACATGCTAGGAATAGATCCAGATCTAATAAAGCATCATTTACCCATAGCACATGGAGTGAAGCCCGTAAAGCAGAAATTGAGAAAAATGCATCCACACATTGCTCTACAAGTGAAAGCAGAACTAAAGAAATTAGTAGATGCAAGATTCATCCGACCAATCAACTATGCAGAATGGATTTCAAACATTGTACCAATCTCCAAACTAGACAATAACATTAGAATATGCATATATTTTAGGGATCTTAACAAGGCTTGTCCAAAGGATGACTTTCCTTTGCCCAATATAGACATTGAATTATGGATTTAATAGTAGGACATGCTATGTTATCCCTCATGGATGGTTATTGTTGGAATTTCATGACAACTTTCACATGCCCATGGGGTACATTTTGTTGGAATTTCATGCCTTTTGGATTAAATAATGCAGGAGCCACCTATCAACATGCAATGACAACAATCTTTCATGACATGATGCACACATTCATGGAGGACTATGTGGATGACCTACTAACAAAATCATTCACCAGGGAAGGTCATCTAGAAATCTTGGATAAAATCTTTACTCGATTGAAAAAGTTCAATGTGTGATTAAATCCAAAGAAGTGTGTATTCAGAGTAACATTAGCAAAAATATTATGATACATAGTCTCAGCTAAAGGCATCGAAGTGGATCCAACAAAAGTTAAAGCAATCATGGAAATTCCACCTCCTAAGATCTCTACAAGGAAGATTCTAACCATCAAAAGATTCATCATGCAACTGGCAAACAAAATTCATCCTTTTACTCATTTGTTACACAAGAATGTTTCTTTTAGATGGGATGAAAGATGTGAAGCTTCCTTTAATCAATTGAAACAATATATGATGAATCCACCTATATAGGTACCACCAATAGAGGAAAAACTAATTCTACTCTACATAGAAACTACTGAGGTATCTTTGGGAGCTTTTCTAGCACAATAAGACTCTATAGGAAAAGAAAGGGTCATCTACTACATCAGAAAAACACTTGATGGCTATGGACTTAACTATACATTCATTGAAAAGGATTGTTTGGCGGTGGTGTTTGCTACTCAACAATTGCAACACTATATGTTAACACATACTCTCAAACTCATAACCAAGATAGATCCATTAAAATATCTACTCAGCAAAGCTACTCTAACAGGAAGATTAGCAAAGTGGGTGATGATATTGAGTGAATTTGACATTCAATATGTGGATAGAAGAGCAATCAAGGGCCAATCAATAGCAAATCAATTAGCTGAAGCACCATTGCAAGATGATCATCCCATGCACATTGAATTCCCAGATGTAAATTTCCTCACAATGACAACACAACATTGGATATTATACTTTGATGGGTCTTACACTCAACATGGATCAGGTGCTGGAATCCTCTTTGTTACTCCTCAAGGACACACTATCCCAAAATCTTACAAGTTGATGTTACCTTGCACTAACAACATGGCTAAGTATGAAGCACTAATCATTGGTATCAAGGTAGCAGTGGAATGGAAAATCACAAAATTATAAGTTTATGGAGATTCTCAATTAGTCATAAATCAAGTTAATGATGAGTATCAAACAAAAGATGACAAGCTAATGCCATACAAGAGAATGGTAGATGACCTCAAGAAATACTTTGTTGAGATCAAAAAAATTCCAAGAGTAGACAAAAAAGTTGCATATGCCATGGCAACCATTGCTTCTCTTTTACAAATGCCAGAAAAATGAAGTTGTTATGAATTCATGGTAGAACAATTGTTTAATCCTGCCTATGACAATCCCGAATCCCAAATCGTGTACCTTCTAGTTTATGTTGATTCTTTAATCTATGAGAAGATTTATACCTATCTGAGAGACAATACCCTTCCACCTGATCTATCTTGGAACCAAAAACACAACTTTATTTGTCAAGCAACTCGACACACCCTGATAGCAGATACACTTTATCGACGAGGTCTTGATGGTACTCTCCTCTGATGTCTTGAACATGATGAATCTGAAACAACTTTATGAGAAGTTCCTGAAGGTATTTGTGGTAATCATTCAAGTGGTCTTACTCTAGCTAAGAAAATCCTACGCTTGGGATATTATTGGCCAAACATGGAGAAAGAATCTTTTCAATTTGTTAAGAAGTGCAAGAAGTGCCAAGTCCATGGAAATCTCATACATGCACCAGTGTAGGAGCTACAACCATTCACATTGACCTAGCCTTTCTGTCAATGGGGACTTGATCTCGTGGGTAAGATTCATCCATCTTCCTCTAATGGACATAAATTCATAATCACATCCACAAATTATTTCACAAAGTGGATTGAAGCCATCCCATTAACCATGATTACTGGTAAACAAATTGCCTCTTTCATCCTGAACTACATTGTCTTTACGTATGGTATCCCTAGCTCCATTGTCACTAACAATGGTAGAACCTTCAAAAACCAAGATGTGCAAGAACTTTGTGAAAAAATTCATATCCAATACCACTATTCCACACCCTATTACCCTCAAGGGAATGACCAAGCATAAGCCTCAAATAAGACCATTTTGAAAATCTTGAAGAAAACTAACTGGCATGTTCAACTAAACCCTACCTTGTGGACATACCGTACTAGCATCCACACCCCTACAAGAGCCACACCATATGCCCTTGTGTATGGATAAAAATCCATCTTACCAATTGAGGTTGAGTTGCCTTCACTCTTGGTATCATTGAAAGGAATCATTTCAGAGGAAGACTATTGAGTAGCCAGACTACAAGAGTTGGAATTGTTAGATGAACGCCATCAACATGTTGTTGATCATATGAAAGCTTATCAACAAAGATTGTCAAGAAGTTATAATCACAAGGTAAGACCAAGAACATTCCAGGTTTGTGACTTGGTCCTAAAAGAGAATCCTCAAAATCAACAAGATTAGGAAAATAAAGGAAAATTTGAACCTAATTGGCTAGGTCCTTTTTTCATTGTATCAGTATATGGATCTAGAGCATATTAGTTATCTACACCTGAAGGGGACTTGTTTGAAGAACCTATCAACAGTCTTCATCTCAAGAATTTTTATACATAACTCATCTAGAGCATGGTTCAAAAAGCAAAAAAAATACCAAAAAAGTAAAAAAGAGAAAAAACAAAAAAAAAAAAGGGAAAATACAAAAAAGTGAAAAATCAAAACATAAAAAAATTAGAAAATCAGAAAAGTGCAATAAAAAAAAAGTAGTGAAAACCTGGCAATAGGCGCTATTTGTGATAGATTAGCTTTTCCATTTATTGGAATGTGTGTCAGTCATCCAATTTTTGCCATCATTATGTTTGTCCATCATACGAACTTCATGTACATATTTGGGCATTGTGGTCATGTCTCATCTTGGCTTGGCGATCATTGTATGTATTCACAATAAATGGTTGGTTCTCACTGGGGGAAAAATCCTAAACTCACTGGGGGCAACCTACTTTGATCTTAGCATAATAGACAAGCAACATTAAGACAACATAGCAAACATAATGATCAAAACAAAACTCAACATTGAACATCAATCACAATTTCAAAAAACCAACCATCCAAATCAACAACAACATTGATCAAAACAAAATCTCACTGGATGATGTTCTTTTGAATCATGGTATAATCACTTTAGCATAAATGTTCAACTATTGTATCTTGATTTCTGTTATCATTTCTCTGGAGCAACTCAAGGATGTCATGAACTAGAGAAGCTATGATAGAGTATGATATTTTTCTTTATCTATTGTTTGTGAGTTAATCATTACTACTATGTAATTTTTTTGCATGACATGATCTACAAAGTATCATTGATGACATTCTGAATTTGCATAGGAAAAGGATTAACTCTTTTCTATTTTCACAAGCAATACTCGGGTCATCTCAGCTCAATTATTGCTAGATGCTTGTATTACCTTGCAATATCAAAAATTATGGAAGTTGTACTTAGGTCATCATGGTTTAATTATACCATCGATGTTTGTATAAACTTTCAACATATTAAAATCTCAATGATGATAACAAGCACAACAAATTTGGCTGATATGATGACAACATTGCATATTTAGATTTGCATGGTTAAGATAGATTGCATCCATATTAGTTTTTGCATATATATTTTTGGTTTTCCAAGGCTGGAAATTTTCAAAATGATTTAATCTCTCTCATTAAAGGATTGAGTACATTTGGCATAAAAAAAAAGATCATTCACATGTAGTTGCATAAGCATTATCATATCATACATACATTAGAAAGTACTATCATAGATTATACATCCATGCATTAGATCATATGTTTGCATTAGAAAAATACAAAAATAAAGTGCATCACATCTTATTTGCATGATCCAATCCATCTCATATATCATAAAGCATCATCCATAAGCACCATATAGAATCATAAACCATGCATCATTATTTCATTATTGCATCAATTCACAACCATGGCATAATCATATAAACATTCCATAGCATATAGAGTGGAAGTCAAAAGCATTCATCATAAAAGAATGTAGACAACATGTAGATCAATGGTCTCCACTGCATCTCATATAATCTCAAAATAATTAATGTCAAGTGTACAATGATATCATAAAATGTGGAGAGATACATCAACAAAATGGCAGAAAATCATAAAGTCCTCAACTGAACAAGTGAATACATCAAATATGAACACAAAATCTATGTGTTTCTCCCCCTAGACAATGTAGGCCTCATCATGCCTACTGTTGCACCACTAGATGGACCTACATTGGGATCTCTGCCTAATGGATCTTTGGGAGCTGGCCCAGTCACACCCTTGCTCATCATCTATGACTAACTCTAACCTGACCTAGCACTGATAAACTATGCATAACTAGGGGCACACTGCTCTGTAGGAACCACCTAATAATACTATAATCTATAGTACTTTGCCTCTTAGGATGAATGTTGAACCTCTCTAAGCATATCCCATTTAGTAGTACCCTCATACACTCTCTATAATCTCTTGCCTAAACCCTCTGCATGCTCACATATCTATGAAGCCTCATCTCTCTCTGTTGTTAGAGAGGAAATCGACGCCTGTGCATTTGCTAGCTACCCCTATAAGCTCTCTACCTATAACTGTAGAGAATTAATTTGTGCCTGCTGCTAATGGGAAGGCACACGAATATGAACATGAGATGGCTCTTCCTACTGCTCTCCCAAGGGAACCATAGATCTCCTCCTCTGAGGTACCCTAAAATCTAATATCTATCCACCACCTGCATCTCCTTCATCTCTACCATCACCCCCTCCATTCCCACCATATCCCTCCTCCTCATCACCATATCCCTTGTCCCTCCTCCATCTTAGTGCATGCAGTGGTGCTCTCTCATGATCATCAAAGGCTGGTATTGGCTCATTAGAACTTGATATCCTCGGTACAACGTGAGTGTAGAAATACTGAGCATACTTATATGTCATCACACCAACTGAGATATCTAGACAATAATCCCATACATGTGCCTGTAATCCAAAATACTCCTCGCAAGATGCATCATATGATAGGGTGGGTCCCCACTCTGGAATATCCTAATGTCTCTGAGCATACAATGCAACTCCCTATGGCATCCCCTGTACTTGGCCATACTGATGAAGCACCATCATAAGGATGAATCTCTCAATCACAAATCGGGTCCGTCTAATCAAATATCTCAATGTACAAAAATATGGCATCTCCATATCATCCTCGGGCCACTGCTCACAATCTAAGTATGGTCGCCATGAGACGGTCTCCAGATCATCGAGAAATCACCGCCAGTACTCCAATTTTCCCAACTTGTGCTAGACAATACCACCTACATACCCAAATACATTTGGTCTACCAACCAGACAATCTCAAAGACATATGACCGAGTAACAGCTATATTCTCCCAAGCCCAAATCTAAAGTAATGTTAGTCCAGTTGATAAACTCTTTGCTCCAAGATATACCAACTGATGTAGATCATGATACAAATATGCTAACATAGAGGACCCCCATGCATATCGGATCCCTTGAGTGATCATACTCTCTAGTATCCTGCCCCAGCCAATGGATAGTCCCTTTGACCTATGGTTGGGAATAAGAAAAATTTAACAAACCCAGCCAAAATGAATGGTAATGATTGATACGAATCAACCATATCCTACCATGGGATCTCATAACCACTAATCCTATCATCAGCGAAAATTCTCCTAAGTTCCTCGGTACCTCCCTACTCTGTGTGATCATAAACAACTAACTCTCTAACAACGAGAATCCCCAATATACGATACACATCCTCTAGAGTAACTATAATCTCACCAATGCCCAGATGGAACGTGTTGTGGTCACTATGCCATCACTCAACTAATATAGTCAATAGTCCCCCTATTTATCCTATACTGGGGCATATCAAGCAAGGAAAATAAACCACATCACACAATAACATCCAAATCCACCTACACTAGACATGGAATCATATCCGAAGTATTCAAGTAATGCTCCCGAGACTAAAGAACTCGTAAGTCCTATCATCATGATGTATCACAAATCAACATTTTATCAATCAACCTATTAATCAATCTAATCATCTCACATGAGATTTTGATCAAATCTCATGGAGCGTCTATCATTGAATCTCATCTATCATGAGGTCAATCATCATCTATCCCATCATTGACTCTCACCTATCATGAGATCAATCATCATCTATCCTATCAAACATCATCAAAACAATGGCTGATGCGATCATCAAACAATCTAAAAAAAGGAGAAAAAAAACATTTCATCATCTTTGGTGTCAATGCACCAAAATAGGGTGTCTATGTGCTAAAAAAATGGATGCACTACAAAATCCCATTAATGCACCGAAACACTAAATTCACTAAATCAAACAACATATGCACTACTTGGTGACCTAAATGCATCAAAACCCTAGATGCGCTAAAACTTTCAAAAAATGTGCTAAATTAGGACACAAATGCACTAAATCAATCTATGCTCTAAAAAAATTAACCTATGCGCTAAATCGGGTCTCAAATGTGCTATAACCCAATTAACAAAATTTCAAAACATGAAAAATGTGCCAAAAACACATTCAAATTTCAAAAGTTAGTTTCTTAGGGTACGTACCGAAGGTCCATATGCAGTGAGGTGGTTGTGTCGTCGAACTCCCTCAAATCGGTGGGTGTGGTATGGGATCACCATTTTGCTCATATCACTCAATCAGCTCAATCTCCAATTGCAAATGAATTCAAAGGAGCTCCTTTTTCACCTTTTTACCATTTAAAGGAATAAATGGAGGGTATTTAAGTGGGATTTTTTTATATTCAAAAAGGCATCAATTAATCATTTGGCAGGGTCATTCTTCATTATCGGGAGATAAATTGTCTCAACATCATAAAATTTGAAAATCATCAAAAAATCATAAAAATATTAAAAATTCAAAAAATCCTAAAAATTCAAAAATTTCTTGATTTATCTCCTGAGGGGGTATACTTGCATCATCACTTGAAAATTAGTGTCTAAGGCATATCAAAATTTTTATCAGCACTATCAACACACTTTTCTTTGAAGCAATGTGTCACAAACACATCACTTCAAAGAGGGGAAAAATGTATACACTCAAATTTGGTCTGGAGGAATTAATTAAATATAGGTTATTTAATTAATAAATCTTTAATTCTTCTTCGTATAAATAAATTGAAAATTTTATTTATATAGTTCATTTTCTTTAATTGTTCCTATTCTAAATCATTTTCTTCATGTCTTAATTAAATGAACAAATTTAATTAGTTTGGTTTATTTAATTAACCTCCTCTCATTAAATTTGAATTTTAAATTTGAATTTAAGCACATTTCTACTAACTTATTTCCACCTTCCACCTCATCATGTGTCTCAAGAAATTAAATATTTCTAATATTTAATTTGGCATTTATCCTCAACAAATTCTAACCAATTTGGGACACTTGGCCTTCATCTTCATTTTATTCCTCTTCACACTTTGCAGTTTGTTCTTTTAAAGGGAACACACTCCCCTTTTCTCTCTTAACCTCTTCATCTTCAACTGTCCATTCTCCAGATTAAATCCAGACCGTTGATTTCTACCACCTAGGCTCATGCCTTGAAAAATCTATAAGTAGACCCTCATTTACAACAAAAGCATATAGAGAGTTGAACATAATTACACTCTGCAAAATTTTCATTAGCATTATCATCTCAACATTGAGCATTTTAGTATTGCATCTTAACCAAGTAGTTTAATCATGGCACTTCCATTAGCAACATCTTAATTGCAGTAGTTTTAATCATATCATTTTCATACAACAGCATCATAGCATCATCATTATCTTTGCATATCATCTTCAACTAGTTTAGCAATCACATAATGTAGGAAACATCTCTTTCATTTCCAACATCTCTCATTCTTTAGGTTGTCATTTGAAAAGTCATGTGCACAAACAGACTGAGAGAAAAATGACTTAAAGAATCCTTGGAGATAGAGGACAATGAGATGCCATTGGGGAATTGTTTGTTTCAATTTTGATTATTGTTTGAATTCCTTGATATAATGTTTCATTGGTGTGTTGTATAGATTTTAATTGCTCATTCATGATACATTTTACATACACACAAGGGACACTTCCAATACCATTATATTTAATCATTCCTCACCAAGGGAAAGAAAAAAGACAAAAAGAGCACCATGTAATTAGTTGAAGAAGGACAAGCCAGCCTCCCAAAAGGCATCATTATCAAAATTAGCATGTTCATGCTCGAACTGGAGAAGTTTCCTCCAGTACCAATAGCACAAATTAACAAACCAACCACAGGAGAGTTGATTCAGCACAATCTTCCAAAAAGCCAAGCACCTTTTTATAGGGGATAACACATTCTATCGAGCTTTGTTAGTAGCCGAATAAGCACACCTGCCTGGTCTCTTAACTGAAATTGGAGTAGCTATTATCTCTTCTTCATCATAATCACCATAGGGCACCAAGGAAATGGGACAATGTCCAGAGTCAGGGCTCATTCCTCCTTCATAACTTGAAGAACTATCAAAAACTTGAATGGGAAAATTTTGCTTCCCTAATGAAACATAGATTTTTGGCTCCTACTTGCTTTCTAATGCTTCTAGGGTTTTTCACCTAAAAGGAGAAAGAAGGGCCAAAAATGCTTAGGTTCACATTCAAAAGTTAATGTGATATGGATGGAAAAAGGATTTAAAATGACTAGATGTAATGTTTGAATTCAAGAAGCTAAATAAGATTGATTGACTAATGAATGGAAACTAAAGGATAACTTGTTTGAAAACACATTATGTATTGCATAAATAACTAAAATGAATGCAAAACTATAACATAACTTGATAAAACTAAGAATGTGCACCTAGAATCTTGATGAGGACTAGAAATTGCTTTTGAAATGTTGTTGATGCTATTTTTCAAACCTGGAGGGACTCATTCGCCATTCTGGGCGAATCAGTCCCAGTTCTGGTAAATTGAGTCAAAATCTATTTATGTCAAAAGGGTGTCAAAAAATGCATAAAACAAAAAACTGGCTTGGAAGTGGGACTCATTCGCCACCCATGGTGAATGAGTCCACTTTTGAATTTTTTTATTTTCAAAAGTGGATTTCGGAGCTTCCAATCTATACTTTGATACTCTACAGGTGTCTGCTTCTGAAACTCTGATTTACGGGTCTAAAAATGAGTTTTTGCTTATACTTTGACTTTTTGAATGAAGAGAAGAATTTAGCAACCTTACAACTTGATCTTCAATGATTTCCAAGCTTCCAAGAAACCTAAACTTGCAAGCACACAATGCAAGAGAGAGAGATGTTGAAGGTTAGGGCATGGGGGTTTGCCTTAGTCAAACCCCTTTTAGGTAATTAAACCAAAATGATGAAAGAATGTAATAAGACATGCAATAATGGAATTGATTACCTTGCCATGATGTTTGATCTTGAAAGTCTATAGCAAAACATGAAGAATCTACCCTTCAATGTCTTAGGAAGCTAAATTGATGACTTGCAATGTGAAAGCCCTAGCTTGCTTGACTTGAGATAGAAGAATGATGGATGAATCAATGATAAGAGATAAGAGATGTTAAGAGATGTGAAAATGAGTTAAAAGACTTATATTTATACAATCTTATGCCTCAGTAACTCATTAATACCTCATCATAGGCCGACATCAAGTGATTTTGAATAAAAAATTGAAAGGAAATTTAAAATATTTTGAATTTGGAGCCAAGGGGGACTCATTCGCCACCCATAGTGAATGGGTCCCACCTAGGACCTAAAAATGGGTGTCGAGAATTATCTTGTATTTAATGTTGTTTGTCAGGTTTACATTAAAAAGTATACTAAATTAAATATTATAAGGGCATAAAGGGGTCAAATAAAGCATAAGAAAGGGATCAATAGTGAAGTTGTGCCTAGAAAAGCATGAAATCTTGTTACAATACTTTACAACACTTCAAAATAGGACTTGATTAGTGATGAAAAGGTGATTTTTAGGTGAATTGTAATGAATAGAGTCTAGAAGAGTGTAGAAATGCTTTACAACACTTCACAAAACCTTCACAAGATGTCATTAAATGCATTTATTTAGTTTGCAAGGGTCCAAGACCTAGTTTGGATGCATAAAATGACTCACAACACCTGAATCAAGGCCTCAATTAAGCCCAATTTATTAAGGATTAGTCCCATGTCAAGAGAAGGGTACTTTTTTCTACAACACATTTAGCTCCCACTTTAGTGAGAGGGTGAACCTGCTTCAAACTAACATGAAAGTAGACATTCAAGAGATATTCACATGTATAGATGAAAATGAAAAAGAATGACAAAGATCAAAGGAGGTGGTCAAGCCCCCATGATCCAAGATCCTAATTCAAACCACCAAGATACAAAATCATGCAATGGAAAGAACTAGAAGAGAAGAAAAATAGGGTGAAAAGGATGTACTCACTTTGGGGCCACATAACTATTGGTCATCTACGGGGTGAGAAGTCCACAACATACTCACTCCAGGGCCACGTAACTTCTAATTGTACATGGGGTGAGAAATCCCAAAAGGTGAGAAACATACGCTAGTTGGTATGAACTCACAAACACAAAGGTGGCTATGGGGAAAGTCATGCCACTAGATGGGTTTCCCACTCAACCATATCAAAGTTATACCTCCTGATAACTTTAATAAGGTGCCACAAAGGAAAATGATTTTCAAGCTCTATGAGGTAAGCAAAACTTTGTATGCTTGACACTCATAGACATTGTTAATGTAAAATAGTGTAAGGATTGTTTAAAGGGATTTTTCTTAATTCGTGCAATGTCTCATCTTAGGGAACATCATGCCCAATGTCTCCAAGAGAGGATAAGTGAAAATGATCTCATCTTGTCTCCAAGAGAGGATAAGTGCAAATGATCTCATCTTGTTTCCAAGAGAGGACAAGTGCAAGGTCTCATTCTAGGCAACATTGTACCTAATGCTTCCAAGAGAGGGAATTGCAATAAAAAGAAGATCACAAAATAAAATGTGAATGGTGATGTATGCCCCCTCTTTAAAGTGGTTGTGAGAATTCGTACCATGATCAATTTCTTTAAAGTATAAGAGAAAGAAGAAGACATGAGAGCTTAGTCAAAAATCCCTATGCCAAGTCATATGTTTCCAATGAGCTACATCATGAAAAAGGTAGTATGTCATATGCAATCCAACTTAAGGCATGTCGTCCACATCCCAAGCTTGCTCTTATGTATTCATGAAAGGTTAATGACTAGCCAAAGAAGGTGACCACAAGTGACATATGAGGACAAGGCTAGTGAACCCATTTCCCCCACTTAGTGCAAGACAAAGATGAGACAAAAGGATGTATGCTAGAGTGAAAATCAATAGAAATTAGAGGAATGAGGTGCCCCCACATAGGGAAGCATACCAAACTCCTGAAAGTGTTGGATTTTATGACTCAAAGAATTAAATTGATTAGTGGAGTGACCATGAACTCTATGATATGCACAAAATGAAATCTTGGAATAGCATTTCTTACGAGTTTTGGGAGGGAGGGTGATCATGTGATCTTGGAGGAGTCTCGGCAAGATACTCTCTTGACCAATGGTAGAAGGTGGTCTTGTAATTTGTTTCAAAGATATCTATTGCTTAGATTTCAAACCTACACAAGACTCTATAGATTGAGAGATTTCTTCTCTTCAGTGTAGGAGGATACAAAATCTAACGAATTCAAATCATGAGTATTTTGCGAGATGACAGTTTTAATGTTTTGGGAAGGATGATGTTCAAGGCAATTAATTGTGAAGGATGAGTTAGGAGTGTGTTGTGTGAGATTAAATGAAGGTGGGTAAAGGATGAGAGGGTTGTTAATATTTTCTATGGGATATGTATGAGGTCCATTGAGCGATGGGGATCTAATGGAAACTTGTGCATTCACACCCTCAACAATCTTGTTTTGATGTATCTATAATGAAGGAAAATCAAGAACCACTTGTTGAGTGAAGGAAGACACATTATTATTATTGTCATATTGTAACATCATGATATTCTCCTTAGGAGGATAGTTTTGAGGAGAGCTTAAAGCCACATGTGCTTGACAAGTAAGGCTTGGTTCTTCCACAATAACTTCATTGCCAATAGGGGAATGATCAATGATGGGATTATGAAGAGGGGAATGATGATGATAAGGTGTTAGGTGAGTGTCCATTGTCATTAAGGTCTCATTCTCTTGTTCCATATTATCTAACCTACTAGGAGAGCTTGTAATATGTTCATCCAAGTTTGAGGTTTGTAAAGTAGCTTATCACAAGTGGAGGAAGTATCAAGAGAAGAACCACTATGGTTTGCAAATAGATCTTCTCATAGGATAGGGACATTAGGGAAGGGAGGATCAAGGGTATCATTATTATTAATAGGGATATATTCTAACACTAACCTATCCTCTTTACATTGAGGAGGGATATTAGGAGATGGACAAGATTGATTGTCATGACCATTGAGACTTGGTAAGGTGATGTTGAGGAATGTGTATATGATCTCATGTTCTTGTTGTGTAAGGTCATCCAAAGGGGAATAAGGAGATGGACAATCAAGACCCTCAATGTTTGTAACTTCATGCACCAAAATACCTTTTTCACTAATAGGAGAGGTATCGAAAGAAGAACGAGTATGTGTATTATGATTGTCTACACTTCCATTCTCACCAATGGGTAATGTAAGATTAAGGATTGTATTAATGGATTGTTTAGGTTTCTTAAAGTCCTTATTATGGTAGTCAAAAGAAAACTCATAAAAGGGGATATCATGCTTATAAAATCCATGTTTAATCAAATCAAGAGCATATCTTTTGAAAGAAAATGTGCTAAAATGAAATAACTCGCAATGCAATGCAGTTTTTCAATTTTGAAGCAGGTGAATTGTCTGTTTACATAATGCCACTATCTAAAAATGAAATGTTGTGAATGCAAAAGAAAAATTAAACAATGCATGAAATGAGCTATTCTAAGTGAAATCTAGTGAAATGTATGTTACAAAAATTCAGCCAGGTGATATAGATAACTGATGGCAGCAAACAAAGGCTTAAAAATAGTGTTTTCAACTTTGTACAAAGCTATTTCAAGGGTGAAAAGGGACTAATTCGCCCAAGGTGGCAAATGAGTCCCATTATGAACTTTTTAAAATTTTCAGAAATGTTTGACTGGATTGTATGAATTATGAGTGCTATGATGTAGAGCTAAATCAAAAGTACAGAAATCCAAATATGCAATCTAAATGCTTTTTTCTTTATGAATTTGCAAAATTTGAAACCTATCATGCAAAGGACATCATGCAAACCCTAATGCAAGATGAATTCAAGCTAGATGTATGATGAAGGACTCCAAATTGGACAAGAGAGTATTAAAAAAAGCAAGTTCACCAAAATGGAACATAGATTTTTGGCTCCTACTTGCTTTCTAATGCTTCTAGGGTTTTTCACCTAAAAAGAGAAAGAAGGGCCAAAAATGCTTAGGTTCACATTCAAAAGTAAATGTGATATGGATGGAAAAAGGATGTAAAATTCCTAGATGTAATGTTTGAATGTAAGAAGCTATATAATATTGATTGACTAATGAATGGAAACTAAAGGAGAAGAACATGTTTGAAAACACATTGTGTATTGCATAAATACCTAAACTAAATGCAAAACTATAACAAAACTTTGATAAAACTAAAAATGTGGACCTGGAATCTTGATGAGGACTGGGAATTGCTTTTGAAATGTTGTTGATGTTTTTTTTCAAGCCTGGAGGGACTCATTCGCCATTCTGGGCGAATCAGTCCCAGTTCTAGTAAATTGAGCCAAAATTTGTTTATGTCAAAAGGGTGTCAGAAAATACATAAAACACAAAACTGACCTGGAAGTGGGACTCATTTTCCACCCATGGTGAATGAGTCCACTTTGAATTTTTGTATTTTCAAAAGTGGATTCCAAAGCTTCTAATCTACACTTTGATACTCTATAGGTGTCTGCTTCCAAAACTCTGATTTATGGGTCTAAAAATGAGTTTTTGCTAATACTTTGACTTGTTGAATGAAGAGAAGAATTTAGCAACCTTGAAACTTGATCTTCAATGATTTCCAAGCTTCCAAGAGACCTAAATCTACAAACACACAATGCAAGAGAGAGAGATGTTGAATGTTAGGGCATGGAGATTTGCCTTAGTCAAACCCATTTTAGGTAATTAAACCAAAATGATGAAAGAATGGAATGAGACATGAAATAATGGAATTTATTACCTTGCCATGATGTTTGATCTTGAAATTCTACAACAAAACATGAATAATCTTCCCTTGAATGTCTTAGGAAGTTAAATTGATGACTTGCAATGTGAAAGCCTTAGCTTGCTT
>VDFB02252616.1:236006943-236072405 GCA_007258455.2 Sequoia sempervirens
AGTTAAAGCAATCATGGAAATTCCACCTCCTAAGATCTCTACAAGGAAGATTCTAACCATCAAAAGATTCATCATGCAACTGGCAAACAAAATTCATCCTTTTACTCATTTGTTACACAAGAATGTTTCTTTTAGATGGGATGAAAGATGTGAAGCTTCCTTTAATCAATTGAAACAATATATGATGAATCCACCTATATAGGTACCACCAATAGAGGAAAAACTAATTCTACTCTACATAGAAACTACTGAGGTATCTTTGGGAGCTTTTCTAGCACAATAAGACTCTATAGGAAAAGAAAGGGTCATCTACTACATCAGAAAAACACTTGATGGCTATGGACTTAACTATACATTCATTGAAAAGGATTGTTTGGCGGTGGTGTTTGCTACTCAACAATTGCAACACTATATGTTAACACATACTCTCAAACTCATAACCAAGATAGATCCATTAAAATATCTACTCAGCAAAGCTACTCTAACAGGAAGATTAGCAAAGTGGGTGATGATATTGAGTGAATTTGACATTCAATATGTGGATAGAAGAGCAATCAAGGGCCAATCAATAGCAAATCAATTAGCTGAAGCACCATTGCAAGATGATCATCCCATGCACATTGAATTCCCAGATGTAAATTTCCTCACAATGACAACACAACATTGGATATTATACTTTGATGGGTCTTACACTCAACATGGATCAGGTGCTGGAATCCTCTTTGTTACTCCTCAAGGACACACTATCCCAAAATCTTACAAGTTGATGTTACCTTGCACTAACAACATGGCTAAGTATGAAGCACTAATCATTGGTATCAAGGTAGCAGTGGAATGGAAAATCACAAAATTATAAGTTTATGGAGATTCTCAATTAGTCATAAATCAAGTTAATGATGAGTATCAAACAAAAGATGACAAGCTAATGCCATACAAGAGAATGGTAGATGACCTCAAGAAATACTTTGTTGAGATCAAAAAAATTCCAAGAGTAGACAAAAAAGTTGCATATGCCATGGCAACCATTGCTTCTCTTTTACAAATGCCAGAAAAATGAAGTTGTTATGAATTCATGGTAGAACAATTGTTTAATCCTGCCTATGACAATCCCGAATCCCAAATCGTGTACCTTCTAGTTTATGTTGATTCTTTAATCTATGAGAAGATTTATACCTATCTGAGAGACAATACCCTTCCACCTGATCTATCTTGGAACCAAAAACACAACTTTATTTGTCAAGCAACTCGACACACCCTGATAGCTGATACACTTTATTGACGAGGTCTTGATGGTACTCTCCTTTGATGTCTTGAACATGATGAATCTGAAACAACTTTATGAGAAGTTCATGAAGGTATTTGTGGTAATCATTCAAGTGGTCTTACTCTAGCTAAGAAACTCCTACGCTTGGGATATTATTGGCCAAACATGGAGAAAGAATCTTTTGAATTTGTTAAGAAGTGCAAGAAGTGCCAAGTCCATGGAAATCTCATACATGCACCAGTGTAGGAGCTATAACCATTCACATTGACCTAGCATTTCTGTCAATGGGGACTTGATCTCGTGGGTAAGATTCATCCATCTTCCTCTAATGGACATAAATTCATAATCACATCCACAAATTATTTCACAAAGTGGATTGAAGCCATCCCATTAACCATGATCACTGGTAAACAAATTGCCTCTTTCATCCTGAACTACATTGTCTTTACGTATGGTATCCCTAGCTCCATTGTCACTAACAATGGTAGAACCTTCAAAAACCAAGATGTGCAAGAACTTTGTGAAAAAATTCATATCCAATACCACTATTCCACACCCTATTACCCTCAAGGGAATGACCAAGCATAAGCCTCAAATAAGACCATTTTGAAAATCTTGAAGAAAACTAACTGGCATGTTCAACTTGTAAGAATTGGCTATGAAGGTAGCCACCCAAGATCTAGAGGCCTAATAGAAAGCACAAAAGAAAGAGAAAAGAATATGACAAGAATAAACTGTATTCAATGTCAATAATATGAGATGATAGAATGGTACAATGTACATAGGAGACCCCTTGGTTATATAGCCAAGGTGAGAACATAGGAGGGCATAAGATTATGACAAGTGTCGTAATCTTATGACATGAGACAACTAGGAAAAGTTATCACTCCACCCAAAGTGGGAAAGGATAATGTGATAATCTCCACAAAAGGTGGATCACCCACAAAAGGTGGAGAAATAATCACATGATGTGTCCACAAAAGGTGGAAGTGATGTGGTAATGACATGCCAAGTCCACCAAAGGTGGAAAATCTCCTACAACCTCCTATGTGGTCCCTAAGTAAACTTAACTAAGGTGTAATTATGACCTAGGACAAGGTACAAGACATTTAATTACACCAACACCCCCCCTTAAGTGCAACTTAGGGAGAATGTACACAAATGAAAACAATGCAAGATGGATCCCGGCTACTAAGCCATGTTAGGTACCCATGTACAAATGCAATGAAATCTCTCATAAAGTGGATAAAGATGGAAAAACCCAGTGGGAAAAAACTACCCCCCAAAAGAGAGATGAAATACAAAAGTTTATGAACATAGCATGAGAAGGTAAAAACCCCATGTGAGGAAAAATTCCCCCCCATATAAGAGAAGAAGAAGAGAGACAAGGTAGCCCCCCCTCAATGTACAATGATCACCCATGGAAGATGCTCGAGAAGGAATGAAGAAGCTGCTCCAAAACTATCGAACAACGTTCCTCCCCTTAGGAAGAAACAATACCAAAGGTGTATGAATGAAGTCTCCCCAATCCACAAGTGAAAAAGGAAGAACCCTCAAAATGTAAGAAGTCTCTGAAAGCTGCTCAAATAGCCCTGTATTGATGCTGAAAGATGCCTTTCCCAAACCATGTGAAGCTGCAATGTAGTCACCTCCTGGAATCTGTGAGAAACCCTTTGCAACAACACTCTGATCTGCTAAAAAAGACAACTCAAGATCTAGCAAGGATGAAGGTAGAACATACTCCAAAGACAATGTCTCCTCAAAAGAGAAAGTGGCCTCCTCCAACTGTTGTACATGTGCATCGACAATCACATCAACCTCAAAAGACTGATCATGTAGAGGAGGGTCAGAGTGTTCCCTCACAACAACTGAAGAAGAATCACTTTCATCAAAGAGAAGATGTAAGGAATCAAATGTGTCTCCCAAATCTGCAATGTAGGATTCCACAAACAAACTACCAATGTCTGACAAGTAGTCATCCCATGAAGCTGCTACTGGAAGACAAGGTATGCACTAGTGCACTGAATCACAAGGTACTGAAACTGTCATAACACAAGTGTCATCAAGTACATCAATCAATGTAGGAGATGGAATATCAGCAATAGGCTCAAGAACCTCATGAGTAGAAAGCACTCCAAGATTCAAGTAACCATACTCAATCTCCTCAAGTGTGTCCACACTAGGGTGAACTGAATCATCAATAGGAGCAAAGTATGAGAAGGTGTAGAACCGAGAACAATTATCAACCTCCCCAACTGCAACAAGAGCCTTGCTATGCAAATCCCGAACAATGACAGAATCTAGTGTGAACTCTACATTCTTTCCTGTACCACTATGTGTAATCTGATAGATGGAAAGGATGTTCCTTGACAAAGTAGGCACACATAGAAAATCATTAAATGCTCCACCTTCAATGTCAATAGAACCCTTCCCACAAACTGCCAAAGAAGTGTTGTTGGCCATCAAAATGGGTGGTGATGAACAAGAATCAAATGAAGAGAACATATCCTTGGATGAAGTCATATGATGTGAAGCTCCTGAATCAAGGATCCACCTATCCGAATTAGAATCTGCAAAAGCAAGAAATGCTTGCCCCTTATGTTTATCATGTTGAGATGGTGTAGAAGGAGAAGAGCTTGATGTTGTTGCCATGAGAGTTGTTCCTTTTCCCTTAGAAGAAGTGGAAGGAGGTAAGTCCTTCTCTTGATATGCAGCTGGCAAGTTGATTTTGTTCTTCTTAAGGATTTTTTTCAACTCATCAATTTGCTTAACATGACAACGATGCTCATCATGACCAATCCTTTTGCAATATGCACATGTTGGTTGCTCCCTCTTGCTTGAATTGTTGTACTTCTTTGAAGAAGATGACGTTGAGCTTTGTTGTGGAGGAGTGGATTGTTTGTTCTCTCCTTGTGGCTTTGGTGAAGATTGCTTTTGGTCTTTCCCTTTGCCTTGCTTATTGTTTCCATGATTGGCCACCAATGCTTTTAAAGTTGAAGACTTGAGAATACCCATTTTCATCAACTTGTTTTGCTCAAGAATCAAAAGATCTGTGAGAGCCTCAAAAGATGGTGTTGTGAAGTTACTTATTGTCAATCTTTGAGTCTAAAAACTTGAAACAAAGGCTGCATACTCAATTGGAAGTTTATCCAACAAGTTGAAGACCAATTGATCATCTTCTTTTTCAATACCACAATCTTTTAGTTGTGCTCTTAATTCAGTTGCCTTAGTGACATAATCCTAAATTGTATCAAAATCCTTGGGATCAAGGCTTAAGAGATCATGTTCAAGTTTGTATCCCTTAACCTTATCAACCTTGCCATACAAAGCAGCAAGCTTATCCCAAGTTTCCTTAGCTGTAGTACATTTATCAACATGGAAAATGAGATCATCTGAAATGAACTTTCTTAATGTACCCAATGCCATAGAAGTTTTAGTGAGCCAATCCATATATGAAATTGGATCTGCCTTAGGATCTGAAGGTGCAGTTATGGTTCCATCAATGTAGTAAATTAAACCTTTTTCCATTAGTTTACTCTATGCATGTACTTTCCATGTACCATAGTTATGTGCAGTTAAGAGTGGAACTTTAGATGAACCCATGATGGAATGAAAGAGCACAAGAGAGAAAATAGGAACAATCACACAAGATACACCCCCCAAAATTCACTCAATCAAAGTACCCCCCCACAAATAGATGATTTTGGCACTTTATAATGTAGTGCGTGTATAATAGGCCACTTGCAACTTGGCTAAGTGGGATTATGATTTCTAATTTACAACTTGCCAATAAAGAGGCTGATAACAGACTAGAACAAATAAGCAAAGACCTAAATTCAAATCTATGCAATACAAGTGCCAAATAGGCCAAAAAGGACCATATGCTAAAAGTACAAAATCCACTCAAGATCACTTCAAACTGATTGTAGATTCAAGAAGTAGACAAAAAATCATGCACTTTCAAAAAAAATGGCACCTGAAAAGGAGTTCGTATGAGCCTGAACGAAGCCTCAGAAGTTGCAGAAATGGTGACAAGACAGGTACAGTGTTGAGAAACTGAAAATTATGGAATATCTGTCCACCAAAATTAGAAACCAAGTACACCACTGCGAAGTACATGAAAAATTATCCCAAATAAAAAAAAAATTCTCTAAAAAAGGAGCAAAAACGAGTGAGATGTGAAGCTCTGAAGTTGGACTGCAAATTCAAAAACTTCATTGAAGAGGGGGGCTAAAAATTTGAAAATCCCTCCCATGTCATGCTGACGTCATCAAAACATGAGCTTAAATTTGATGGTCATTTGGCCGTTGAAGTCTGATGGGGCTTAAAATTGATGTTTTTGAAGCGTCACACCAAAACACACAGTTCCGAATATTCTTTCCAGTGTTCAGAATATACTTTCACCTACGATTGGAGTGGGCCGCTAGACGCCACATGGATGACACAGATGCCATGTGGCTGCATATGTGTGCCGGATTTCTGACTGCGGGGGTTTGGAAGTGGGAATTTCTGTCGACCCGAAATGTTGAAAGAGCTACGAAGTGAGGGCCCGCCGAATGAATGGGAGACAGCCGCGTGTCTCATCTGACTCGGTAACCCGGTGCAGACTGTACTTCGCGGGTACGTCTGTACAGAGTACCCTGTGTACTCTTAAATATTTCTGCAGATTTTTATTTTTGATTTTTATATTTTTATTTTTGAATATTTTGATTTTAAAAAATCAAAAAACAAATAAATATAATTTTTGATTTACAAAACTTATAAAAAAAAATAATAATCTGTGAAATAAATTGATATTTCTTAAAAATTCTCAAAAATTATTATTTTTATTTATACAAAATCTGAAATCCCCAAAAACAATTTATATGGGGTTTTAATTTTTCTAAAAAATAATTCAAAAATATTCTTATGAATTTTTTTTTGCAGAAATATTCTGGAAATTTTCTGAGAAAATATTTTTTCAAAACTATAGAAAAATTCAGAAAATTGAGAAAAATACCCAAATTGGCAAAATTTTCAGATTTGGAGCTCCCGATATCCGATTTGGATGAAACGAAAGGCTATCTTGACTGAAAACAACCTCTCGAATGTAATGGTGGGCTCAGATTTGGCGTAGGATGCTCCAAAATGCTGCTGCAACATAGATTTGAAAATACACCATTCTTCAAATGCATCAAGATCTCTCCAAATGACTAACCAAAGGCACTCCAATAGCTTTGATACCATGTAAGAATTGGCTATGAAGGTAGCCACCCAAGATCTAGAGGCCCAATAGAAAGCACAAAAGAGAGAGAAAAGAATATGACAAGAATAAATTGTATTCAATGTCAATAATATGAGATGATAGAATGGTACAATGTACATAGGAGACCCCTTGGTTATATAGCCAAGGTGAGAACATAGGAGGGCATAAGATTATGACAAGTGTCATAATCTTATGACATGAGACAACTAGGAAAAGTTATCACTCCACCTAAAGTGGGAAAGGATAATGTGATAATCTCCACAAAAGGTGGATCACCCACAAAAGGTGGAGAGATAATCACATGATGTGTCCACAAAAGGTGGAAGTGATGTGGTAATGACATGCCAAGTCCACCAAAGGTGGAAAATCTCCTACAACCTCCTATGTGGTCCCTAAGTAAACTTAACTAAGGTATAATTATGACCTAGGACAAGGTACAAGACATTTAATTACACCAACACAACTAAACCCTACCTTGTGGACATACCGTACTAGCATCCACACCCCTACAAGAGCCACACCATATGCCCTTGTGTATGGATAAAAATCCATCTTACCAATTGAGGTTGAGTTGCCTTCACTCTTGGTATCATTGAAAGGAATCATTTCAGAGGAAGACTATCAAGTAGCCAGACTACAAGAGTTGGAATTGTTAGATGAACGCCATCAACATGTTGTTGATCATATGAAAGCTTATCAACAAAGATTGTCAAGAAGTTATAATCACAAGGTAAGACCAAGAACATTTTAGGTTGGTGACTTGGTCCTAAAAGAGAATCCTCAAAATCAACAAGATTAGGAAAATAAAGGAAAATTTGAACCTAATTGGCTAGGTCCTTTTTTCATTGTATCAGTATATGGATCTAGAGCATATTAGTTATCTACACCTGAAGGGGGCTTGTTTGAAGAACCTATCAACAGTCTTCATCTCAAGAATTTTTATACATAACTCATCTAGAGCATGGTTCAAAAAGCAAAAAAAATACCAAAAAAGTAAAAAAGAGAAGAATCCAAAAACAAAAAAGGAAAATACAAAATAAGTAAAAAGGAAAATACAAAAAAGTGAAAATCAAAAACATAAAAAAAAAAAAGAAAATCAGAAAAAGTGCAATAAAAAAAAGTAGTGAAAACCTGGCAATAGGCGCTATTTGTGATAGATTAGCTTTTCCATTTATTGGAATGTGTGTCAGTCATCCAATTTTTGCCATCATTATGTTTGTCCATCATACGAACTTCATGTACATATTTGGGCATTGTGGTCATGTCTCATCTTGGCTTGGCGATCATTGTATGTATTCACAATAAATGGTTGGTTCTCACTGGGGGAAAAATCCTAAACTCACTGGGGGCAACCTACTTTGATCTTAGCATAATAGACAAGCAACATTAAGACAACATAGCAAACATAATGATCAAAACAAAACTCAACATTGAACATCAATCACAATTTCAAAAAACCAACCATCCAAATCAACAACAACATTGATCAAAACAAAATCTCACTGGATGATGTTCTTTTGAATCATGGTATAATCACTTTAGCATAAATGTTCAACTATTGTATCTTGATTTCTGTTATCATTTCTCTGGAGCAACTCAAGGATGTCATGAACTAGAGAAGCTATGATAGAGTATGATATTTTTCTTTATCTATTGTTTGTGAGTTAATCATTACTACTATGTAATTTTTTTGCATGACATGATCTACAAAGTATCATTGATGACATTCTGAATTTGCATAGGAAAAGGATTAACTCTTTTCTATTTTCACAAGCAATACTCGGGTCATCTCAGCTCAATTATTGCTAGATGCTTGTATTACCTTGCAATATCAAAAATTATGGAAGTTGTACTTAGGTCATCATGGTTTAATTATACCATCGATGTTTGTATAAACTTTCAACATATTAAAATCTCAATGATGATAACAAGCACAACAAATTTGGCTGATATGATGACAACATTGCATATTTAGATTTGCATGGTTAAGATAGATTGCATCCATATTAGTTTTTGCATATATATTTTTGGTTTTCCAAGGCTGGAAATTTTCAAAATGATTTAATCTCTCTCATTAAAGGATTGAGTACATTTGGCATAAAAAAAAAGATCATTCACATGTAGTTGCATAAGCATTATCATATCATACATACATTAGAAAGTACTATCATAGATTATACATCCATGCATTAGATCATATGTTTGCATTAGAAAAATACAAAAATAAAGTGCATCACATCTTATTTGCATGATCCAATCCATCTCATATATCATAAAGCATCATCCATAAGCACCATATAGAATCATAAACCATGCATCATTATTTCATTATTGCATCAATTCACAACCATGGCATAATCATATAAACATTCCATAGCATATAGAGTGGAAGTCAAAAGCATTCATCATAAAAGAATGTAGACAACATGTAGATCAATGGTCTCCACTGCATCTCATATAATCTCAAAATAATTAATGTCAAGTGTACAATGATATCATAAAATGTGGAGAGATACATCAACAAAATGGCAGAAAATCATAAAGTCCTCAACTGAACAAGTGAATACATCAAATATGAACACAAAATCTATGTGTTTCTCCCCCTAGACAATGTAGGCCTCATCATGCCTACTGTTGCACCACTAGATGGACCTACATTGGGATCTCTGCCTAATGGATCTTTGGGAGCTGGCCCAGTCACACCCTTGCTCATCATCTATGACTAACTCTAACCTGACCTAGCACTGATAAACTATGCATAACTAGGGGCACACTGCTCTGTAGGAACCACCTAATAATACTATAATCTATAGTACTTTGCCTCTTAGGATGAATGTTGAACCTCTCTAAGCATATCCCATTTAGTAGTACCCTCATACACTCTCTATAATCTCTTGCCTAAACCCTCTGCATGCTCACATATCTATGAAGCCTCATCTCTCTCTGTTGTTAGAGAGGAAATCGACGCCTGTGCATTTGCTAGCTACCCCTATAAGCTCTCTACCTATAACTGTAGAGAATTAATTTGTGCCTGCTGCTAATGGGAAGGCACACGAATATGAACATGAGATGGCTCTTCCTACTGCTCTCCCAAGGGAACCATAGATCTCCTCCTCTGAGGTACCCTAAAATCTAATATCTATCCACCACCTGCATCTCCTTCATCTCTACCATCACCCCCTCCATTCCCACCATATCCCTCCTCCTCATCACCATATCCCTTGTCCCTCCTCCATCTTAGTGCATGCAGTGGTGCTCTCTCATGATCATCAAAGGCTGGTATTGGCTCATTAGAACTTGATATCCTCGGTACAACGTGAGTGTAGAAATACTGAGCATACTTATATGTCATCACACCAACTGAGATATCTAGACAATAATCCCATACATGTGCCTGTAATCCAAAATACTCCTCGCAAGATGCATCATATGATAGGGTGGGTCCCCACTCTGGAATATCCTAATGTCTCTGAGCATACAATGCAACTCCCTATGGCATCCCCTGTACTTGGCCATACTGATGAAGCACCATCATAAGGATGAATCTCTCAATCACAAATCGGGTCCGTCTAATCAAATATCTCAATGTACAAAAATATGGCATCTCCATATCATCCTCGGGCCACTGCTCACAATCTAAGTATGGTCGCCATGAGACGGTCTCCAGATCATCGAGAAATCACCGCCAGTACTCCAATTTTCCCAACTTGTGCTAGACAATACCACCTACATACCCAAATACATTTGGTCTACCAACCAGACAATCTCAAAGACATATGACCGAGTAACAGCTATATTCTCCCAAGCCCAAATCTAAAGTAATGTTAGTCCAGTTGATAAACTCTTTGCTCCAAGATATACCAACTGATGTAGATCATGATACAAATATGCTAACATAGAGGACCCCCATGCATATCGGATCCCTTGAGTGATCATACTCTCTAGTATCCTGCCCCAGCCAATGGATAGTCCCTTTGACCTATGGTTGGGAATAAGAAAAATTTAACAAACCCAGCCAAAATGAATGGTAATGATTGATACGAATCAACCATATCCTACCATGGGATCTCATAACCACTAATCCTATCATCAGCGAAAATTCTCCTAAGTTCCTCGGTACCTCCCTACTCTGTGTGATCATAAACAACTAACTCTCTAACAACGAGAATCCCCAATATACGATACACATCCTCTAGAGTAACTATAATCTCACCAATGCCCAGATGGAACGTGTTGTGGTCACTATGCCATCACTCAACTAATATAGTCAATAGTCCCCCTATTTATCCTATACTGGGGCATATCAAGCAAGGAAAATAAACCACATCACACAATAACATCCAAATCCACCTACACTAGACATGGAATCATATCCGAAGTATTCAAGTAATGCTCCCGAGACTAAAGAACTCGTAAGTCCTATCATCATGATGTATCACAAATCAACATTTTATCAATCAACCTATTAATCAATCTAATCATCTCACATGAGATTTTGATCAAATCTCATGGAGCGTCTATCATTGAATCTCATCTATCATGAGGTCAATCATCATCTATCCCATCATTGACTCTCACCTATCATGAGATCAATCATCATCTATCCTATCAAACATCATCAAAACAATGGCTGATGCGATCATCAAACAATCTAAAAAAAGGAGAAAAAAAACATTTCATCATCTTTGGTGTCAATGCACCAAAATAGGGTGTCTATGTGCTAAAAAAATGGATGCACTACAAAATCCCATTAATGCACCGAAACACTAAATTCACTAAATCAAACAACATATGCACTACTTGGTGACCTAAATGCATCAAAACCCTAGATGCGCTAAAACTTTCAAAAAATGTGCTAAATTAGGACACAAATGCACTAAATCAATCTATGCTCTAAAAAAATTAACCTATGCGCTAAATCGGGTCTCAAATGTGCTATAACGCAATTAACAAAATTTCAAAACATGAAAAACATGCCAAAAACACATTCAAATTTCAAAAGTTAGTTTCTTAGGGTATGTACCGAAGGTCCATATGCAGCGAGGTGGTTGTGTCATCGAACTCCCTCAAATCGGTGGGTGTGGTATGGGATCACCATTTTGCTCATATCACTTAATTAGCTCAATCTCCAATTGCAAATGAATTCAAATGAGCTCCTTTTTCACCTTTTTACCATTTAAAGGAATAAATGGAGGGTATTTAAGTGGGATTGTTTTATATTCAAAAGGGCATCAATTAATCATTTGGCAGGGTCATTCTTCATTATCGGGAGATAAATTGTCTCAACATCATAAAATTTGAAAATCATCAAAAAATCATAAAAATTCAAAAAATTCAAAAAATCCTAAATATTCAAAAATTTCTTGATTTATCTCCTGAGGGGGTATACTTGCATCATCACTCGAAAATTAGTGTCTAGGGCATATCAAAAAATTTATCAGCACTATCAGCACACTTTTCTTTGAAGCAATGTGTCACAAACACATCACTTCAAAGAGGGGAAAAATGTATACACTCAAATTTGGTCTGGAGGAATTAATTAAATATAGGTTATTTAATTAATGAATCTTTAATTCTTCTACGTATAAATAAATTGAAAATTTTATTTATATAGTTCATTTTCTTTAATTGTTCCTATTCTAAATCATTTTCTTCATGTCTTAATTAAATGAACAAATTTAATTAGTTTGGTTTATTTAATTAACCTCCTCTCATTAAATTTGAATTTTAAATTTGAATTTAAGCACATTTCTACTAACTTATTTGCACCTTCCACCTCATCATGTGTCTCAAGAAATTAAATATTTCTAATATTTAATTTGGCATTTATCCTCAACAAATTCTAACCAATTTGTGACACTTGGCCTTCATCTTCATTTTATTCCTCTTCACACTTTGCAGTTTGTTCTTTTAAAGGGAACACACTCCCCTTTTCTCTCTTAACCTCTTCATCTTCAACTGTCCATTCTCCAGATTAAATCTAGACCGTTGATTTCTACCACCTAGGCTCATGCCTTGAAAAATCTATAAGTAGACCCTCATTTACAACAAAAGCATATAGAGAGTTGAACATAATTACACTCTGCAAAATTTTCATTAGCATTATCATCTCAACATTGAGCATTTTAGTATTGCATCTTAACCAAGTAGTTTAATCATGGCACTTCCATTAGTAACATCTTAATTGCAGTAGTTTTAATCATATCATTTTCATACAACAACATCATAGCATCATCATTATCTTTGCATATCATCTTCAACTAGTTTAGCAATCACATAATGTAGGAAACATCTCTTTCATTTCCAACATCTCTCATTCTTTAGGTTGTCATTTGAAAAGTCATGTGCACAAACAGACTGAGAGAAAAATGACTTAAAGAATCCTTGGAGATAGAGGACAATGAGATGCCATTGGGGAATTGTTTGTTTCAATTTTGATTATTGTTTGAATTCCTTGATATAATGTTTCATTGGTGTGTTGTATAGATTTTAATTGCTCATTCATGATACATTTTACATACACACAAGGGACACTTCCAATACCATTATATTTAATCATTCCTCACCAAGGGAAAGAAAAAAGACAAAAAGAGCACCATGTAATTAGTTGAAGAAGGACAAGCCAGCCTCCCAAAAGGCATCATTATCAAAATTAGCATGTTCATGCTCGAACTGGAGAAGTTTCCTCCAGTACCAATAGCACAAATTAACAAACCAACCACAGGAGAGTTGATTCAGCACAATCTTCCAAAAAGCCAAGCACCTTTTTATAGGGGATAACACATTCTATCGAGCTTTGTTAGTAGCCGAATAAGCACACCTGCCTGGTCTCTTAACTGAAATTGGAGTAGCTATTATCTCTTCTTCATCATAATCACCATAGGGCACCAAGGAAATGGGACAATGTCCAGAGTCAGGGCTCATTCCTCCTTCATAACTTGAAGAACTATCAAAAACTTGAATGGGAAAATTTTGCTTCCCTAATGAAACATAGATTTTTGGCTCCTACTTGCTTTCTAATGCTTCTAGGGTTTTTCACCTAAAAGGAGAAAGAAGGGCCAAAAATGCTTAGGTTCACATTCAAAAGTTAATGTGATATGGATGGAAAAAGGATTTAAAATGACTAGATGTAATGTTTGAATTCAAGAAGCTAAATAAGATTGATTGACTAATGAATGGAAACTAAAGGATAACTTGTTTGAAAACACATTATGTATTGCATAAATAACTAAAATGAATGCAAAACTATAACATAACTTGATAAAACTAAGAATGTGCACCTAGAATCTTGATGAGGACTAGAAATTGCTTTTGAAATGTTGTTGATGCTATTTTTCAAACCTGGAGGGACTCATTCGCCATTCTGGGCGAATCAGTCCCAGTTCTGGTAAATTGAGTCAAAATCTATTTATGTCAAAAGGGTGTCAAAAAATGCATAAAACAAAAAACTGGCTTGGAAGTGGGACTCATTCGCCACCCATGGTGAATGAGTCCACTTTTGAATTTTTTTATTTTCAAAAGTGGATTTCGGAGCTTCCAATCTATACTTTGATACTCTACAGGTGTCTGCTTCTGAAACTCTGATTTACGGGTCTAAAAATGAGTTTTTGCTTATACTTTGACTTTTTGAATGAAGAGAAGAATTTAGCAACCTTACAACTTGATCTTCAATGATTTCCAAGCTTCCAAGAAACCTAAACTTGCAAGCACACAATGCAAGAGAGAGAGATGTTGAAGGTTAGGGCATGGGGGTTTGCCTTAGTCAAACCCCTTTTAGGTAATTAAACCAAAATGATGAAAGAATGTAATAAGACATGCAATAATGGAATTGATTACCTTGCCATGATGTTTGATCTTGAAAGTCTATAGCAAAACATGAAGAATCTACCCTTCAATGTCTTAGGAAGCTAAATTGATGACTTGCAATGTGAAAGCCCTAGCTTGCTTGACTTGAGATAGAAGAATGATGGATGAATCAATGATAAGAGATAAGAGATGTTAAGAGATGTGAAAATGAGTTAAAAGACTTATATTTATACAATCTTATGCCTCAGTAACTCATTAATACCTCATCATAGGCCGACATCAAGTGATTTTGAATAAAAAATTGAAAGGAAATTTAAAATATTTTGAATTTGGAGCCAAGGGGGACTCATTCGCCACCCATAGTGAATGGGTCCCACCTAGGACCTAAAAATGGGTGTCGAGAATTATCTTGTATTTAATGTTGTTTGTCAGGTTTACATTAAAAAGTATACTAAATTAAATATTATAAGGGCATAAAGGGGTCAAATAAAGCATAAGAAAGGGATCAATAGTGAAGTTGTGCCTAGAAAAGCATGAAATCTTGTTACAATACTTTACAACACTTCAAAATAGGACTTGATTAGTGATGAAAAGGTGATTTTTAGGTGAATTGTAATGAATAGAGTCTAGAAGAGTGTAGAAATGCTTTACAACACTTCACAAAACCTTCACAAGATGTCATTAAATGCATTTATTTAGTTTGCAAGGGTCCAAGACCTAGTTTGGATGCATAAAATGACTCACAACACCTGAATCAAGGCCTCAATTAAGCCCAATTTATTAAGGATTAGTCCCATGTCAAGAGAAGGGTACTTTTTTCTACAACACATTTAGCTCCCACTTTAGTGAGAGGGTGAACCTGCTTCAAACTAACATGAAAGTAGACATTCAAGAGATATTCACATGTATAGATGAAAATGAAAAAGAATGACAAAGATCAAAGGAGGTGGTCAAGCCCCCATGATCCAAGATCCTAATTCAAACCACCAAGATACAAAATCATGCAATGGAAAGAACTAGAAGAGAAGAAAAATAGGGTGAAAAGGATGTACTCACTTTGGGGCCACATAACTATTGGTCATCTACGGGGTGAGAAGTCCACAACATACTCACTCCAGGGCCACGTAACTTCTAATTGTACATGGGGTGAGAAATCCCAAAAGGTGAGAAACATACGCTAGTTGGTATGAACTCACAAACACAAAGGTGGCTATGGGGAAAGTCATGCCACTAGATGGGTTTCCCACTCAACCATATCAAAGTTATACCTCCTGATAACTTTAATAAGGTGCCACAAAGGAAAATGATTTTCAAGCTCTATGAGGTAAGCAAAACTTTGTATGCTTGACACTCATAGACATTGTTAATGTAAAATAGTGTAAGGATTGTTTAAAGGGATTTTTCTTAATTCGTGCAATGTCTCATCTTAGGGAACATCATGCCCAATGTCTCCAAGAGAGGATAAGTGAAAATGATCTCATCTTGTCTCCAAGAGAGGATAAGTGCAAATGATCTCATCTTGTTTCCAAGAGAGGACAAGTGCAAGGTCTCATTCTAGGCAACATTGTACCTAATGCTTCCAAGAGAGGGAATTGCAATAAAAAGAAGATCACAAAATAAAATGTGAATGGTGATGTATGCCCCCTCTTTAAAGTGGTTGTGAGAATTCGTACCATGATCAATTTCTTTAAAGTATAAGAGAAAGAAGAAGACATGAGAGCTTAGTCAAAAATCCCTATGCCAAGTCATATGTTTCCAATGAGCTACATCATGAAAAAGGTAGTATGTCATATGCAATCCAACTTAAGGCATGTCGTCCACATCCCAAGCTTGCTCTTATGTATTCATGAAAGGTTAATGACTAGCCAAAGAAGGTGACCACAAGTGACATATGAGGACAAGGCTAGTGAACCCATTTCCCCCACTTAGTGCAAGACAAAGATGAGACAAAAGGATGTATGCTAGAGTGAAAATCAATAGAAATTAGAGGAATGAGGTGCCCCCACATAGGGAAGCATACCAAACTCCTGAAAGTGTTGGATTTTATGACTCAAAGAATTAAATTGATTAGTGGAGTGACCATGAACTCTATGATATGCACAAAATGAAATCTTGGAATAGCATTTCTTACGAGTTTTGGGAGGGAGGGTGATCATGTGATCTTGGAGGAGTCTCGGCAAGATACTCTCTTGACCAATGGTAGAAGGTGGTCTTGTAATTTGTTTCAAAGATATCTATTGCTTAGATTTCAAACCTACACAAGACTCTATAGATTGAGAGATTTCTTCTCTTCAGTGTAGGAGGATACAAAATCTAACGAATTCAAATCATGAGTATTTTGCGAGATGACAGTTTTAATGTTTTGGGAAGGATGATGTTCAAGGCAATTAATTGTGAAGGATGAGTTAGGAGTGTGTTGTGTGAGATTAAATGAAGGTGGGTAAAGGATGAGAGGGTTGTTAATATTTTCTATGGGATATGTATGAGGTCCATTGAGCGATGGGGATCTAATGGAAACTTGTGCATTCACACCCTCAACAATCTTGTTTTGATGTATCTATAATGAAGGAAAATCAAGAACCACTTGTTGAGTGAAGGAAGACACATTATTATTATTGTCATATTGTAACATCATGATATTCTCCTTAGGAGGATAGTTTTGAGGAGAGCTTAAAGCCACATGTGCTTGACAAGTAAGGCTTGGTTCTTCCACAATAACTTCATTGCCAATAGGGGAATGATCAATGATGGGATTATGAAGAGGGGAATGATGATGATAAGGTGTTAGGTGAGTGTCCATTGTCATTAAGGTCTCATTCTCTTGTTCCATATTATCTAACCTACTAGGAGAGCTTGTAATATGTTCATCCAAGTTTGAGGTTTGTAAAGTAGCTTATCACAAGTGGAGGAAGTATCAAGAGAAGAACCACTATGGTTTGCAAATAGATCTTCTCATGGGATAGGGACATTAGGGAAGGGAGGATCAAGGGTATCATTATTATTAATAGGGATATATTCTAACACTAACCTATCCTCTTTACATTGAGGAGGGATATTAGGAGATGGACAAGATTGATTGTCATGACCATTGAGACTTGGTAAGGTGATGTTGAGGAATGTGTATATGATCTCATGTTCTTGTTGTGTAAGGTCATCCAAAGGGGAATAAGGAGATGGACAATCAAGACCCTCAATGTTTGTAACTTCATGCACCAAAATACCTTTTTCACTAATAGGAGAGGTATCGAAAGAAGAACGAGTATGTGTATTATGATTGTCTACACTTCCATTCTCACCAATGGGTAATGTAAGATTAAGGATTGTATTAATGGATTGTTTAGGTTTCTTAAAGTCCTTATTATGGTAGTCAAAAGAAAACTCATAAAAGGGGATATCATGCTTATAAAATCCATGTTTAATCAAATCAAGAGCATATCTTTTGAAAGAAAATGTGCTAAAATGAAAGAACTCGCAATGCAATGCAGTTTTTCAATTTTGAAGCAGGTGAATTGTCTGTTTACACAATGCCACTATCTAAAAATGAAATGTTGTGAATGCAAAAGAAAAATTAAACAATGCATGAAATGAGCTATTCTAAGTGAAATCTAGTGAAATGTATGTTACAAAAATTCAGCCAGGTGATATAGATAACTGATGGCAGCAAACAAAGGCTTAAAAATAGTGTTTTCAACTTTGTACAAAGCTATTTCAGGGGTGAAAAGGGACTAATTCGCCCAAGGTGGCAAATGAGTCCCATTATGAACTTTTTAAAATTTTAGAAATGTTTGACTGGATTTTATGAATTATGAGTGCTATGATGTAGAGCTAAATCAAAAGTACAGAAATCCAAAAATGCAATCTAAATGCTTTTTTCTTTATGAATTTGCAAAATTTGAAACCTATCATGCAAAGGACATCATGCAAACCCTAATGCAAGATGAATTCAAGCTAGATGTATGATGAAGGACTCCAAATTGGACAAGAGAGTATTAAAAAAAGCAAGTTCACCAAAATGGAACATAGATTTTTGGCTCCTACTTGCTTTCTAATGCTTCTAGGGTTTTTCACCTAAAAAGAGAAAGAAGGGCCAAAAATGCTTAGGTTCACATTCAAAAGTTAATGTGATATGGATGGAAAAAGGATGTAAAATTCCTAGATGTAATGTTTTAATGTAAGAAGCTATAGAATATTGATTGACTAATGAATGGAAACTAAAGGAGAAGAACATGTTTGAAAACACATTGTGTATTGCATAGATACCTAAACTAAATGCAAAACTATAACAAAACTTTGATAAAACTAAAAATGTGGACCTGGAATCTTGATGAGGACTGGGAATTGCTTTTGAAATGTTGTTGATGTTTTTTTTCAGGCTTGGAGGGACTCATTCACCATTCTGGGGGAATCAGTCCCAGTTCTAGTAAATTGAGCCAAAATTTGTTTATGTCAAAAGGGTGTCAGAAAATACAGAAAACACAAAACTGACCTGGAAGTGGGAATCATTTTCCACCCATGGTGAATGAGTCCACTTTGAATTTTTGTATTTTCAAAAGTGGATTCCAGAGCTTCTAATCTACACTTTGATACTCTATAGGTGTCTGCTTCCAAAACTCTGATTTACGGGTCTAAAAATGAGTTTTTGCTAATACTTTGACTTGTTGAATGAAGAGAAGAATTTAGCAACCTTGAAACTTGATCTTCAATGATTTCCAAGCTTCCAAGAGACCTAAATCTACAAACACACAATGCAAGAGAGAGAGATGTTGAATGTTAGGGCATGGAGATTTGCCTTAGTCAAACCCATTTTAGGTAATTAAACCAAAATGATGAAAGAATGGAATGAGACATGAAATAATGGAATTTATTACCTTGCCATGATGTTTGATCTTGAAATTCTACAACAAAACATGAATAATCTTCCCTTGAATGTCTTAGGAAGTTAAATTGATGACTTGCAATGTGAAAGCCTTAGCTTGCTTGACTTGAGATAGAAGAATGATGGATGAATCAATGATAAGAGATAAGAGATGTTAAGAGATGTGAAAATGAGTTAAAAGACTTATATTTATACAATCTTGTGCCTTAGTAACCCGTTAATACCTCATCATAGGCTGACATCAAGTGATTTTGAATAAAAAACTCGAAAGGAAATTTAAAATATTTTGAATTTGGAGCCAAGGGGGACTCATTCGCCACCCATGGCAAATGGGTCCCACCTAGGACCTGAAAATGTGTGTTGAGAATTATCTTGTATTTAATGTTGTTTATCAGGTTTACGTTCAAAAATACACTTAATTAAAGCTTATAAGGGCATAAAGGGATCAAATAAAGCATAAGAAAGGGATAAATAGTGAAGCTGTGCCTAGAAAAGCATGAAATCTTGTTACAAGACTACAACACTTCAAAATAGGACTTGATTAGTGATGAAAAGGTTATTTTTAGGTGAATTGTAATGAATAGAGTCTAGAAGAGTGTAGAAATTCTTTACAACACTTCACAACACCTTCACAAGACGTCATTAAATGCATTTTATTCAATTTTCAAGGGTCCAAGACCTAGTTTGGATGCATAAAATGCCTCACAACATTTGAATCAAGGCCTCATTAAGCCCAATTTACTAAGGATTAATTCAATGCCATGCAAAGGGTACTTTTTTCTATGACACACGCAAACAATCCTTAGGACCCTTATTCTGCTTCTTCAATTTCTTGACATGCTCAACAATCCTTTTCCTTCTAAACTTGACCAATTCTTTTGAAATAGTCTTGTTCCTCAAATTATAAGTACTCTAGACAATAGTTTTCTCACCCTTCTTACAAACACTTCTCTTACCCTTCAGAATAGTTGGAATTTCCATTGTACCAGGTTTAGCATCAGCACATAAACAAGAGGTTCCTACATACTTAACCTCCTAGACCTTCTAACTAGTGTAACTGGAATACTTGGTTCACCCACCTTACCTAGAATAAAACACTAACCAATAGCCTACCTTACAGAAGATACACCAACACAAACCCACATAATCCCCTTTTATAGTAATGAAAACCCAAACCAATCCCACATAAAATGACACAGAGCACAATTGTGAGATACAAAAATGATATTACCATAGGAAACTAGAAAAGGATAGCTAGACTACATGTACGCATACTTGCAGACCCAAGGATACTACACCACTACTTCTGTGTTGATTCGCTCAACACTCGAATGTCACTCCTCCTGTGCCTACAACAATTATTTTAGCACCTTGATAATTGCAGATGATGAGATGAAGTATAGGAGATCCTCATTAAATAGAGGAATTAGAGCATATGGAATTTAATGACCACCCTAGCTCACTCAATCCAATATAAAATCAGTCACTCTATGTTGAATCTTGGAATTTGATCATTTTGGATTTAAAACTCAATCAACGAGGCCCATTAAGGACCACCACTTTCCTTTCCATTTATACTTGGAAACAATGATGAGGTGCTTTTAAAGCTACCACATAACCATCCACATCCTATCCATATCATTTGCAACTTTCCCATTGTTGTAGAAGTTTCCTTATATTTTCTTCAATCTTCAGTGATGAGCAAAAATTCACATTTGAAAGGAATATTCCCAAACAAAACCCCATCGCTTCTCAGAGTAAATAGTTAAACCTTCTTGATCATTTCAATGACGAAGACCTTCCAACAATATCTCCACATAACCTGAGCTATCACATATTGTAGAAATGAATTTGAAGTTGGAGGTATCTTTGGTGATGTGCCAAAGTAGCGATGAGACATAAATCTGACACGTGGCCATCACACTACTCATTCTCTCCTTCCATCACTTATCGCTGAATATTAAAAGAGTTTCTAACATATTTTAGTGATGGTGTGATGGAATAGACTACCACAACCATCGCTCATCATAGAAATGGAGCTGAATTTTTGAAAAAATTTGGTGATGAGCAATACAAAAGGAGAACATGGCTGTCACTCATCGCAGAAAGGAACCTATTACTTGAAATAACTTCATCAATGGATGACTAGTTGAGTGGACAGATATTTCCCATGTGCAGAATTTTTTTTTTTAAAAGGGGGCCGTAAATAGGCTGACAAGACTCAACCCCTCAGAAGGAAACTTAAACATAATTCCTTGCTATAAAATATTTGGCTAGAATTTGGGATAATTTAAAACAATGATAAAGCTCAGGGCAACCAATGAACCTAAGCAAAAGGGGTTAGTGAAAACATGCATTCAATAACTTAGATGGTGACTTAAGTAACTAACAACAAGATGTAATAGGTCGACATAGAATTAAAATTCCCAAGGGTTAATAATAAGAAACTAAAAAATGAGGATTTCTAGACCAAAACCCTAATCCATCCATGGATGCATAAGCCTAAAATTGTGACTAAAATAGGACTTACTCAAGATTTTACAAAAAAAATTGAGGCTCTATCAGGTACCAAGTGTAAACATAGTAAATCTCCCTAGGTACATATGATAAGAATCAATGCTATCAAATTTAATGATTTTTACCTTCAATCAACCTTATAATTATTTGACATATTATCAAATGAATATTTAAACTCACCTCTGGTTATGGTATAACTTACATAATAGAAGATATAATATTAAATATATGATAAAATTACTTGACAATAGTATGCCACTTTGATGGGGAGACCTCCTAATCCACTTCAATTGGGATACCTCTAATATTCTTCAATAAGAACACAATACTCAACATGATGATAGTAACCTACCTATAACTCCTACATATACCATACTTATACCTAGGATATTACCCAGGGTGACTTAAATAACCCTATATAATCCTTAGACCAACCTAAATAACTAAATAACAATATAATAATGATAATATGACTTAATTAAGAGTTAAGGTAGCCACAAGTTGACTACCCATAACACTCTATACATTATAAGGGTAGGGTCATAACATTGCCCTCATTTACAAAGTATTGTCCTTAATGCTAACTTTTTCTTTTTCTTCTTCTTCATCTCATTTTTTTCTTCCTCTTTTTATTCTACTGATGTTTATTTTTCTTGTTCCTTATCTTATTCTTGCTCTTGTTCTTGTTCTTGATCTTTCTCTTTCTCTTGCTCTTGTTCTTATTCTTGATCTTATTCTTATTCTTGATCTTTCTCTTTCTCTCTTTCTTGTTCAACTTGTTCAACTTGTTCTTTTTCTTCTTTTTTGTGGCTACTTTTTTGTGAAGAGGTTTAAGGCCTAGGCTACACTTTCTTAGAAAAATCTATCAAAAATTAGGTGTTTTGGAACCTTGAGAGTGAATTTGTTAGAAACCCTAATTATGCAATAAATCACTTAATTGCTCTAATTACTCTATGCTTATTTGTTATTGCTTCCAAGACCCACTAATAATTAGGAAGGAATTCAATAGGAGTTAGAAGATATTATCTTTCCTAATAAATTGGATAGAAACCCTAATTCTACAATAAAACACTCAATTCTGATCCAATTCCTCTAAAATTTGGATTATAGTTGCTTTAATATTCTTTTCAAAAACCCTTTACAAATCAAACAAAAAATTTCCAAAATATGGAAATATGTTTTTTTATAAAATGACCTCCAAAATTGAAAAAAATCCTTTTCGTCCTAGTGCGAGGATCACGCTTTGATACCATTTGTTATGGTATAAATTGCATAATAGAAGACATAATATTAAATATTCTAAAATTACTTGATAATAGTATGCCACTTTGAGGAGGAAACCTCCTAATCCACTTCAAGGGGGGTACCTCAAATAGTTTTCATTAAGAACACATTACTTAACATGATGATAATAACCTACTTATACCTCCTATATTTATCATACTTATACCTAGGATATCACCCAATCCAACCTAGATAACCCTATATAGGTATTAGGCTGACCTAAATAACTAAATAACAATATAATAATGATAATATGACTTAATTAAGAGTTAAGGTAGCCACAAGTTGAGTATTCATAACACTATATACACTATAAGGTTAGGGGCATAACACCTCTTTTATATAAATCAAACTAACAATAAAACTCAATACATATTATTCTAAGTGTTAGGATTAAGGTGTCATCAACCTTTCAAATTATACATATATTTTCTATGTCTTAACAATATTGTAAGGTGCACATGGATTTCAAGAGTTTAATTGGAAAAATTATTTGTAATTTAGATTCTCCTAGATTCTTGGTATTAATTTTTATATACATTTATGAGGGAGGTGGGGTACTACTATAACAATGATATTTAACTCTAGACTCATTTAAGGCACATTCTCAATTCTAGGTGCTAGAGAAAATAATGGAGTATATTTTTAAAATAGATTGGAGCCACATGAGTTAGTGAAGTCCAAAATAAAGTGATATACTTGAGGATGTGATCTATTAAGGATTTATTGATCAAATATTCCTTTATAGTTATGAATTTTATTTGAAGATTCATTGATTGAGCCCATGTGAAGTTATTGATTGAATTTACTATTCTTAAAAGATGATCTCTAAGGTGGGTGTGGGATTTTTTGCATGATACCATAGTTTTGGTAAAAAAATTATGATTTTTCCTCTTTACCTAAATATTGGAGATATGAGATAATAGTTTGATATCATTTTTTACAGGTGCATGAGTTTTGTCAAAATTTTATCAAAGTACGAAGTGTAGTTTATTAATATCGTATCAGGTACATGAATATTAAACATTTATGTCCTTTATGTCTAGTAGATTTTTTTTACAAGTATTTCTCCACACAAATCATGTGTTACTATAGTTTTTTAAGCTTTTCTTATTATTAATTTGTGCATATACACATAATATTATATAGTAATCCATTAATTTCATATTTTCATACACTTTGAAGAATTTTTATTTATTTTAATAGTTTCACCTTGTTTCTCAACAATATGAACCCTCTTAAAACCAATTATTAAATATGTCATCTCATTGTTGGAAATGTATTTAAATATTTTAGCATGAAACCCAACCAAGGCACTATTACACAATAAAATTATGATGTGATAAATAACAACATTAAATACAAATTAGATCATATGGATGTATTCTTGATGCTTGGTAAACATTATGTTCAAATAATTATAAGGATTAGCTTCATGTACAATATTGCTCAATTTGATGACTATTAACTAAGCCTAAAAATAATACTTTGAAACCACAACATGAAATATGAAATTGTGGTACAATGAAAAGAAAAAGATTTGGAAAATAATTTCAAAATACAAGAACATGAAAATATTTTTTTTTCTTGATACAAGATTGCTTATAGGTATAGGGTGGTCCCATATCATTCATCATCTTGTGTAAATATAGTGCTTCCTTAAGAACCTCCTCAAGTGTAATTTACTTATCATTGAATGATATCTTATAATTTTATATGTAGCCAATCAACTCAATCATAGATGTAATTAATTACATGGAAGTTTTTCAATCAAGGAATACTGGTATGGGACAATTACATTTGATCCATGATGAACCGAAGCATAACATATCCACCAAAACTCAATCTTAAACAAGATCATTCAAATGAAGGTTAAACTAAGCATTTATTGAAACTAAACATTATGAACTGTGAAAGAATTTAAATGTCTACTCTAACCCATCTGAAACTTATCCCGTTTTGGAATTGGTGTTGTGTTGATGTGAAACGATGACCCTTTCCCAATCTTGTGATCAGTGAGCTTGTTCCAATCAATTCTATTGAAGAGAATGGATGAAACTTGATATGTGGATGAAAACATTATTTATGCTAATTTGAACATGATGCAAGCTAAATTAACATGATTTGATGCTAAAAATTATCTAAATATGCAAAAGCTAAGATAATATAAGTGGATTCTAAGCTAAAAAAATTAAACCCTAATTTATAAACAAGCTAAGATGGATGCATGGAAGCCATTAATGGAAGCTTAAAAATAATATGCAACTAAAAATGAACTAAAATATGCTAAATGTGAGTAAAGTATGAGTGTGAGTGTGAGTGTGAGTGAATTCAATAGCATAAGTTTGCAATTGAAAGATGGATCCATTTGTCTCCAAATAGTGTTCTATTTATAGGAGAGAAAATGAGAAATGAAGGGTTGAGATAAAAAAGATCAATCAATGGTCAAGGATGAAAGAAAGAAGAGGCATGGATCATGGATTCTCATCAATGGGTGAGAATGCAAGATGAGATTTAATCAAGGGTTCTCATTCCTTCCAATCAAGCACACTTTTGACCTGTACAAGAGGTCAAAAGTTAATTTGCACATGAAGTCACAAGATAACTTGCACATGAAATTTTGTGAGAATATCCCTTTTTCAAATGATCGGAGGAGAGAGAAAAGGATATTTTGCAAATTAAAACAAAGTTTAATTGTGCAAAAGAGGAGGGAATATTCCATGAGAATATCCCCCTTTTGGAGGAATTTGCAAAGGAGGAATATTCCCTTGCAAGTGGGGGGAATTAGATTAATTAGATAATTGCTAATTAAACAAGGGTTTAATCATGCAATTAGGGGAATTAGAGGAATAAAGTGAATTTCATTAAATCAAATGATTTAATGAAAGGGAGAAAGGTGAAATGGCATTTAATTAAATAAATTAAGGTTATTTAATTAAATAAGATGACTTAGGGAATTAAATTAAATATTTTGATTTATTTAATTTAATGAGATGAAGTGTTAGTGTGAAAGGGGGTGAATTAACTTGATTTGATGCGTTAGGTTAATAGACAAAAATGATGTGATTAATTAATTAGCTAGGCTAATTCAATTAATTAAGCAAAAAGAGGATGGGTTTCAAGAGGAAATGATGTTAGTATACCTGATTTGAGTGTATGATATCCTAAAGGACATGTTTTAGTGTCTACATTTTTCCCCTCTTTGAAGCGAGGTACCTACTACTTCAGTTCAAAGACTAGCTCGATTATATAGACACTTTTTGACTTTTGTTGACTAATTCTTTGATATAGATATACATTAATGGGATCCTTTTTGATAGCCTTGTGGATATTGTATTTATGATCGATATACATACACTAATGCAAATATTGTACCATGACATTCATTTTTTGATATATATATATATATATATATATATATATATGATATAGATACAAATTCAACATGATTTGTTCATCTTATTCATGCTTATGATTGTATGGACACATTTGATATGATGATTTGATATGCTTATATGTATAGATGCACTTTATTTATGTATGCTTATGCGATATGCGATGAGATGAGATGTAATGGATGCAATGTTATATTATTTTTTAGTATATTTTCATGATATGACATGTTATATGATATGATATGTAGATGTTATGCTTATGCAAATGATATGGAAGTAAATGGTATGGATGTATTTCTTTTTTTTGTGTATTTTCTTTGTAATTTTAGGATGTGATATATGCATGTGGATGTATGGATGGAAAATGTAGATGTTTGTATTTATGATGTGATATGCAATATGTGCTTATGATATGCAACAATTTAAGATGATTAGAATAAAAAAATTATATTATTCATCACAACTTAAATGATAATGATGATGCAAGATGTATGATGTGATATGCTATGATTTTGTTGATGATTTGTGGATGTAGGATGGATGCATATATGATTTTTTTGTTGACTGTCATGATACCAAGTTAGCATAGAGAGAAGATAGAAGAAACAAGATGATCGACCATTAATTTTGATGATTTTCTCAAAAGATCCAACAAGTCTATGATCCACCGAGACTTTATTAGAGATGGTGATGAGAAATGCATGATGATGATTTTCTCATTTCTCGAGATTGGGATTTTTTGTCATTCCTTATTATTTGATATAACACATAAACACAATGCATCAAGGTATTAATAACCAAAACATCATTGTATCTAGTGTAATGGACTTTGACATGACAAATAGATAGGATATTTCCTATTTCCACCTAGACATATGAAAAAACTTGTTGGAATGTAAGTTAAAATCCTAGAATATATTGGACCAAAGCATAGACAATAGTCAACAACGTACTCCAAACAACTTCCCTACACACAACTAAGCAAGTATGCACCAAGATTATTTTACAAGATTATCCACAAGGATAACAAATGAAGATATTGATCGATGCCCCATTCCTTTCTCTCTAATTTTTTTTGATATACATCATTGAGAGGTCCTCAAAATGGGTCATTAAGACAAATCATAAGAAAAGATCAAAGACAAACAATCAGTGTTATCTATATCTCTTGCTAGTTTAATTTAGCTAAGGTGATGTCTGATGCCGATGTCCATCACAAGAAGGATGCACCCTAAGACATGTTGATCAGATGGTTTGTTTGATGTTAGGATGATGATGAGCTTTATGATAAGACATTGATATAAACTTCACTGATACATTTACCTATGATCTAGACTTTAGATTTTGACACTTAGGTTCTCACTTTCTGACTTGCTATACTTGTTTTCTATTTGTTTTTCCAAAGGTTGAAGGTGACAATCAATTTATTACGGATAGAGGTTATTGCAGGTGAAAGGGAGATGGGATGGGTGGTTTTGGATTTTTTGGAAAATTTCAATGTTTTTGGTATTTTGAAAATGTTTTCAAGTTGTTTTCGGTCTTTTTGAAAGTTTATGCAAATGTTTATGTTTTCAGTTATTTGAGGTTGTTTAAGGTTTTATCTAATATTTTTCCTTCTTTTTAGGTCTTTTTAAAGTTTTCAAATGTTTTTGGATTTTTAATTATCAAATGTTTTTGTGTTTTTCATTTTTCAAATGTTTTTCTATTTTTCTGATATTTGATTTTTTTTTGTTTTTTGAGTTTCGACCAAGAACCTAACCTAAAATACCTATCCTAGGGTCCTTGAGGGTTGACAAAGATAAGCCTTACCTACATTATACATGTAAAGAACACATAGTTCGACTGAATTGACTTATTGAAGATGAGATATGAACAGTTGACATAATGCCAGTTTATTATGACGGACTCCTAAAGGACTAACCTAGGGTGTCTCAGGGGCACATCAATGATGGCCTTGCATATGTTCAAGCTCAAAGATGATGTAGTTTTACAAGGTACTATTTTTGGATTTTTGATGTTTGACTTTTTTAGGGTTTTTGATGTGTTTTGGATGTTTTGGATTTTTCCTTTACAATTTTATGAATGTTTTTGGATTTTAGCTGTACAGGAATTTTGATGTTATTGTATTTTTTGATGAAAGTTTTACAAAAAAAATTTGGTGTTTTCGATGAGATTTATGATAACCTTAAGATATACAAAACCCTGATATGATCCATGATGAATTTCCCCCAACGTGACATTTTAGACTACTTCAATATAGGTAGGACAAACTGACCTTTGGAATATGACAAGTAGTACTGAAGGGATTGCGATACTTCACAACATCAAACTATGATAAGGACATAGATATATGATGGATGAAGGGTGATGCAAAGAATGATAGGATAAAGAGCCAAAGAATAGATGGAGGCACTTTATTTATGCAAGGTACCTGTTTTCTAGGTTTTCACCAAGGTACTTGCCCAAAGTGCCATCAAAGTGGTTTTCACTAGAGGATGATTGTTTTTCTTTAATTTTTCAATCCTTTTTCTCATTTTTTTGGATTTTTGAACATTTTTTTATTTTTTTGCATTTTCAGATTTTACACCCTTCAAGACTAGGCATAAAACTTTTTAAGATGCAAGTTGTTAGTTGGCTCCTGCAAGGGTTCACCTTTAGGTGTTGATAATTGATATGCTCTCAATCCATAGCTTGTTGTGATGACAAAGGGCCCCAACTAATTAGGCTCAAACTTCCCTTTGCTATCTTGATCTGGAAGGTTCTTCTAATTCTTCTTTAGGACAAGATCACCTACCTGGAAAGACTAAATTTTGATCCTTTTGTTATAGCTCTGTTTCAATTAGTTTTGATATACTTGCAAGTGATTGAGGGCATCAATATAATGCTCATCTAGGAATTCTAACTCATTCACCTGAGATACTCTATATTCTTTATCGACGATCAGGTTCTTTAGTGACACTTGCAATGATGGGAGCTCAACCTCAATAGGTAGGATAGCTTCGGATCTATAGACTAGGAAGAAAGGGTTTGTACCTATTGGTGTGCAGATACTGGTTCAATAAGCCTAGAGAGTGGGATTTAGTTGTAGATTCTATTCACGACTAGCTTCATTGACCATTTTCTTCAAAATTTTCAAGATGGTTGTGTTCATAGCCTTAGCTTGACTATTTTCCTAGTGGTAATATGAGGTAGAGAATTGGTGTTGGATGTTGAATCTTTGACATAGCTCTTTTACATCTCGATTCTTAAAGGGAGTTCCATTATCTGAGATGAGGGTTTGTGGAACACCATAATGGAAAATTAGATAGTTCAAGATAAATTTGGAAATTTGCTTCCCCATTATGTAGGTCATAGGAAAGGCTTCAACCCACTTAGTAAAATACTCAATGGCTATAATGATAAACTTGTGGTCATTGGATGAGGTTGGAATGATTTTTCATATGAGGTCAAGTCCCCACTGTGAGAAAGGCTAGGGTGTGATAATTGGTTGCAACTCTTGAGCTAGAGCATGAATCAAATCCCCATGTTGTTGACATTGGACACACTTCTACACATACTGATGATCTTCCCTTTCCATGGTTGGCCAATAATACCCCGTCATCAATAATTTCTTAGCTAAAGTCATACCACTAGAATGTGACCCACATATGCCATCATGTACTTTTGTAAAAGTGGTCAAGGCTTCCTCTTGGTTAAGAAATTGTAGTAACGTCCCTTCGATGCTTTAGTGATAAAGGGTATCACCTAGGATCACAAATCAAGATGATTTTTTAATAAAGGTCTTTTTAAGGTTTGAAGTGATATCAGATGGGAGGGTTGCTCTACTTAGGTAGGTAAAGATTTCATGGTACCACAGGGATCCAGGACCAATAATGACACATGCAAATTTAGATTTTAAGATCTTGAAAGTTGGTATGAAAAGTTGTTCTACCAAGAATTCACATTGGAGGACGTTGTTCGACATGTCTAGTAGTAATCAAATTGTTTCCATGGTGTTTGTTTCTATGTTATTCATGCGAGGAATCTGCTCAAAATTTATGTCTATAAAAAGGTCCTTGATACTTTCTACCATCTTTTTGTAAGGAGTAATCTTGTCATCCTTAGTTTGATAGTCATCACTGACTTGGTTGATAACTAGCTATGAGTCTCCATAGACTTTCATCTCTTGTATCTACCACTAAACTAGTATCCTTAGACTTGTGATTAGGGATTCATACTCAAAAATGTTGTTAGTACAAGGGAACAATAGTTAGTATGACTTTGGAATGCAATCAACTTGAGGGGTGATGAAAAGAATACCTGTTCCTGATCCCTGTTGGGTGAAAAATCCATCAAAGTACAGCTTCCACTAAGCTATGAGATTGATAAGGAACACTAATTCATCAGGGAACTTAGATATCAGAGGGTTCTCAACATAGATAGGTGCTTCTGCTAGTTGGTCTGTGATCACTTGTCCTTTTATGTCCTTGTGCTCTACATACTCTATGTCAAACTCTATCAAAATCATCACCCATTTTTCCATTTGTCCTGTGAGAGTTGCTTTGGATAATAGGTATTTCAATGGGTCAATTTTGGCAATAAATTTGATTTGATGTGACAAAATGTAGTGCCTAAAATTTTGTGAAGCAAAAACTATTGCTAGGAATGCTTTCTCAATGGGTGAATAGTTCATTTCATATCCCACCAAAGTCCTACTAATGTAGTAGATAACTCTTTCCTTTCCATTTTTTCATGGTGTACCAGAAGAGCTCCTAGTGCTGCTGATGTTGCTGAGATATACAAGATCAGTGGTTTGTTTGGTATTGGTGGCATGAGTACTGGAGCTGTTAGTAGATAGTATTTGATTAGTTGAAGAGCTTTGTCACACTTCTCATCACACTTGTAAGTTATCTCTTCATGAAGAAGATGTGAAAAAGGGTGTATCTTATCTGATAGTTGTGCTATGAACCTCCTAATGGAATGCAATCTTCCTTGTAATCCTATCATCTGCTTTATTGTTTGTAGTGGTTCCATGTCTAGGATTTCTTTTACCTTTGTTGGATCAATTTTATCTATCTTTTTGAGACGATATAGCCGAGGAGTTTCCCTGATGTAACCCCAAAGAAACACTTTTTTGGATTTAGCCTTACTTTGTATTCTTCTAGCCTATCAAAGATGGGTCCTAAGACTTGTATGTGCTTACTTCTCTTCTTTTATTTTTCCAAAATATCATCCACATAATATTTGCCTATTTTTTGGATCATTTCATGGAAGATGAGGGTCATTGACCTTTGATATGTTGCTCCTACATTCTTTAGACCAAATAGCATTACATTCCAGCAATAGGTTCCCCATGGACAATTGAATACATTTTTGTGTTGATCCTCTTTGGTAATTTTGATTTGATTGTAGCCTGAAAAACCATCCATGAGTGATAGCATTTCATGCCTAGCTATTAAGTCTACAGTGAGGTCGATATTGGGAAGAGGGAAATCATCCTTCAGACACACCTTGTTTAAGTCTCTAAAATCAATGCATATTCTGATGCTCCTAGTGGGTTTTGAGACTAGTGCCAGGTTTGAAACCCACTTAGGATAATCTATTGGTTGGATAAATCCAATGTCAAGAATCTTTTGTAACTTGAGTTTGACTAAGAGTGTTATTTGAGGGTACATCTTCCTTAATTTCTACTTGACTAGATTGACTTCAGGATAGACTGCTAAGTGATGCACAACCACTTCTAGGTCTAGCCCTGGCATATCTATGTATTCCCATGCAAATTTATCTTTGCGATTTTTCAGGAATGCTTCCAGGTTCTTTTGTTCTTCGCCCAACAAGGATTCAACATAGAAAGTGATCTTAGGCTCCTCTTCTATTCCTACATTGACTAAAGTGGCCTTTTCTACTAGTACCATTGAATTTTCTATATGCATTGCACTAAGGGGGAGATTGAATCCCTCATCCTTGGGTGACTCAAAGAGGTTTTCACCTTTAGATGCATCCTTTATTTTTACTATTTTAGGATCAAAAAGTTCCACAGTGTGGTTTTCACTTAAGGATCTGCATGTTAGTTGCATTTCATCAATTTTACGATTGAAGGATTCAATCGTCTCCCCATAGTACACCTCTGTATCTAGCTCTATGTCAAAATAAGCTTTGTGATCTTGCCATGGTAAGTCATCATGAAATTCTGAGATCACTTCATCATTTTCAAAGAAATCAAGAATTGGTGGTCCTTGTTCGTCCATGTCAATAAGTTGTGGGTAGACTAGGCATATTTCAGTTGGTTGATTGCTAGGAGAAAAGGATGTAATGGATATCATGAAAGGGGAGTTTTTTTCAAATAGGTCAGCACCATCAAGGGGGAAATCATCTAAGGTCATATTATGTGATGGAGATAACCAAGAGGAAGCCTTAGCTCATTTAGCCGAAGTACCTTTGCTAATAAGGGTGACCTTGCTAGTAGTATAACCTAGGCCAAGATTCTTTAATTGTTTCTCAGGAACAATGGGATGTAGTAAACCATTGTCATTTTGTCCTAGCTTGTTGTTCTTGTTATATCCCATTCCCTCCATGAACTACAATCCTTTGTTATCATCTTCCATAGGAAGAGTGGGGACAAGTTGTTCATCTCTATAGAGGAGTTTAGAGATACCATCCTCATTGACATCTTCTTGATTCAAATACCCCCACTTGGTGAAGGTATTAGCTACTGTCTTGATAGTTTCAGGCTCTTTGTTGTTAGATGTAGGTTTCCCATGATATTAAAGAGAAATAGGGAGCTCTCCTAAGACAAAGGTGTTCTTCATTATCTTGTAGTTCCCACAACCATCATCTTGAATTACTGATTTCATATCAAGTATGTTCTGCACTATGGGTGCCTTTGTTTCAAAAGTAGATGTAAGGGATGATGGGTGAACAAATGAGGTAGAAGGTGTAGGCCCTTCATCATTCTTGGGTACTTGGTGGATTTTATAGAGCTTGGCCTCAAGATTTTTGCAATAGTAAAATGACTTAGGATCTCCATGGATAGTATTCTCTCTAGCCTCAAAAGGAAACTTCACACATTGATGATAAGTTGAGGCTACAATTTTTAGAGCATGGATCCAGGGTTGACCAAGCAATATGTTGTTGGGAAGATCCAGGTCTAATACTTGGCATGTAGTTTCTATGATGAGAGGGCCTACTTGGATGGGTAGTGCAATGATACCTTGTGATACCCATTCTTGGTCATCATATGCCCCGATGGTGGTACTCTTTGTCTCTTCAATAGTATCCTCTGAATAGCCCAAATTTTTTATTAGCTGAAGGGTACAAATGTTCAATCTAGCACCACCATCTACTAAGACTCTTTTGACCTTGTTCTTATGAATGATAACCTCAAGATGTAAAGCATAGTTATGAGATGGTTGTGATGGTAGATCTTTCTCTGAGAAGGTGATTAGCGATATGGCCTACCATAACTTGAAACTAAGTAGTATCAATATCCTCAGGAATGGATGACTCTAATAAAGCTTTCTCCAACATTTCCCTATGCGCAAGTGATAACCTCAATAGTTCTAAGATAGATATTTGTGCGGGAGTCTTCTTAAGCTGCTCTAAGAGATTATACTTGCTATTTCTTGTTGTTGTTTGAGTCGGTTGTGCCCTAGATTGAGGTGGGACTCCTTGTATTGTGACTTTACCACATTTTTTGGTGACTCCACACTCTGCACTATGCCTTTTGATGGTGACAACAGTGATGATGCTATCATAGGAAGCAACTACATTGGAATAGGTATGTTGCATGTTTGTGTAATCCTTAGCTTTCCTAGTGTTTTTTTCTTTGTTATGATTAGGCATAGGGTTCTTGTATATCTTAAGATCCTAATTCCCAGCTAGTACCATAACAAATATGGTTTCATTCTCTATGAGGTCTTGGATAATGATTTTGAGCCTCATGTAGTTTGTTTTTTGTGTCCTTTGATCTTTTGAAAGTCACAAAGGTCATTTTTGTTGTACCAAGATGGTTTCTCTTGTGGTTCTTGGTAGTTTTCAAAGTTGGGAAGTGTGATCAGATTTGACTCTACCAAGTTTTTCCTGATAGTTTTGATAGGTTCAAATAACTGTGCGTACTTGCATTTAGGATAGTTGTTCTTGTTAGGGGTTCACCTTTTCATTTCAGTGTTATTGATTTAATTGTTCTAAGAAGGTGTTGTTTGCTGCATAGTTGGTTGGATGTTAGCAACTTGAGTGTTGTTTGGCATAGGGGAACTTAGGACTAGTTTAGCATCTACCACAACACCGTTTGTTATGTTCTTGTTCTTAGCCCAAATATGAGGCTTGTCATTTGAACTAGTTGATGGGCAGTTGTCTTTGTAAGCTTGAGTGTTTCCATGTGAGATTAGGGATCTCTCAATGTTAAGGGCTCTAGGGACAAGCTCGTAATAAGATGTGATGCACTACATTTTCAACTGGATTGATAGATCAGGATCTAGATTTTTTATGACGATTCCCACTTGTTCATCAGGAAGAGGCCACTTTCTCTTACTAGCTTTTTATCTCCACCGTTGTAAGAAATTAGCAAATGTTTCTCCTTTGTTTTGTCTGAGAGTGTACAATTCCTCTAGACTGACATCCATGTCAATATTGAAGGAGAAGTGATCAATGAATTTATTAGTAATTTCTTGAAAAGTTTTGATATCAAGAGGCAAGTGAGAGAAACAATCCATGGAAGAACTTGTTAAGCTTCGAGGGAAGAGGCACATTAAATATGAATCATTTAAGCCACCTCCATACACATGACATTAGATTCTTTGGCATGGTCCATAGGACTTCCTCTCCCTTTGTATTTGTTGAATTTTGGGATTTTGAAACTTGGAGGGAATGGTACCATTGCGATGTTTCAGTCAAATGGATAAGGGCATAAGTTATATGTATGGGGATTCTTGGTCTTGCCCATGAAAAGGTCCTACATTTATTGTGATAGAACCTTAAATTGTGATGCTAGATCATCTTGTGGGTTGGGTGGAGGAACATATGGTGGGATGATGGATGAGTTGTATGTGGGATTTTGATTTGATGATGTGTTGTATGGGGTGTATGATGGGGTAGTATTTTGTGAAGGTGATTAGTGTCTTGATGTATATGTTCCTAATGCATTTGTATTAATGATGTGTGATTGAGGATTATAATAGGAACCTTGTTGTTGTTGGGCATACTATTGAGCTAGTAAGGATTTTTGTTGAGCTTGCTATTGTTGTTGTTCCATTAGGGCTTGTTGTTGGGCCTACTATTGTTGTTGTGCTGATAAGGTTGCTTGATGTTATTGTTTCACTAAGGTTGCTTGCTATTGTTGTTGTTGTTGTTGTGCTACTAGGGTTGATTGTTGTTGTTATTGTTGTTGTTGTGTTGCTAGGGCTTGTTGATAGGCTTGTTCTGCTTGCTAAGGCTACTTCTTCTTGTTGTTGTTGTGCTGCTAGGGTTTCTTGTTGTTGTTGCTACTATTGTTGTGCTACTAGGGCTTGTTGATAGGCTTGTTGTGTTTGTTTTAAGGCTAAGGCATGTAGTTGCAATGTAGGATTAGGTGGTTGTTGGGACATCGATGGAGGATTGTGGGTGTTGATTTTTTGAGTGGGTAGTGGATTGGTGATGAGAGATTGGGAATTCCCTTGGTAGAACATTCCTTGTGAGATAGTGGATTGAGGTGGTGGAATGTATGTTTGAGATCCTATTTGATTTTGCATGGTAAAGGGGACTGCAAGAAAAGATGAGCATGATGCCATTAGATTGTGTGATGGAAATGACACACTAGGACCTTGAGTCTATTGATTAAAAAGGTTTCCTTGTCCCATGTCTTGAGGATTCCCTTGTGTTATGGATGAATTCAATGTATTACTTGTGTTGACAAGATTTGTTACCAAGGGATGCTTTGGGATGAGTTGATAACAGATGGGATGGATGTGTTTTGTGAAACCAATGGTATGGATGAAACCATTGGAGGATTGGATGAAGATGTCCCTATCTACATTAAGGGTTGACTCTGTGGTATGGTATTGACATGCCCTTGCATGTTTTTTTGAGATACTTGATCCAAATTGCTTTGTGTGATGGTAGGCACACTTGTGGTACTCATGGGTATGGATGAAGAGGGATGTCCTCGATATGTGGAGTTCATTATGGAATAACAAATATCAAGAGGTTTGTATGGTTGTTTAGGATCTTCAGGAATAGGATGAGCACCAAAGGTAGGTGTCCAAGTGGTCGTGTGAGATGGAGGATTGGTTTCAAGTGTACCCACAAGTGTGCACTACTTTCAAATAAAAGAGCATGACCAAATTCTTTAGCAAGGCTTGTTGCAATTCTAGGAATGTAGGTTTGATGTAGCCCTAGTGAAGTAAATGGAACTTTGGATTTCTATTGAGCTAGTAAGGCTTGTTGTTGAGCTTGCTATTGTTGTTGTGCCATTAGGGCTTGTTGTTGGGCCTACTATTGTTGTTGTGATAATAAGGTCACCTGATGTTATTGTTGTGCTACTGGAGCTACTTCTTTTTGTTGTTGTTTTTGTGCTACTAGGGATGCTTCTTGTTGTTGTCATGTTGCTAGGGCTTGCTGATAGGCTTGTTGTGCTTGCTAGGGCTGCTTGTTGTTGTTGTTGTTGCTACTATTGTTGTGTTGCTAGGGCTTGTTGATAGGCTTGTTGTGCATGTTGTAAGGCTAAGGCATGCACTTGCAATGTAGGATTAGGTGGTTGTTGGGACATTGGTGGAGGATTGTGGGTGTTGATGTTTTGAGTGGGTAGAAAATTGGTGATGAGAGATTGGGAATTCCCTTGGTTCAAAATTCCTTGTAAGATAGTGGATTGAGGTGGTGGAATGTATGTTTGAGAACCTATTTGATTTTGCATGGTAAAGGGGACTGCAAGAAAAGATGAGGATGATTCCATTAGATTGTGCAATGGAAATGACACACTAGTACCTTGAGTCCATTGATTAAAAAGGTTTCCTTGTCCCATGTCTTGAGTATTCCCTTGTGTTAGGGATATATTCAATGTATCACCTGTGTTGATAGGATTTGTTACCAAGGGATTGCTTTGGGATGAGTTGATAACGGATGGCATGGATGTGTTTTGTGAAACCAATGGTATGGATGAAACCATTGGAGGATTGGATGAAGATGTCCCTATCTACATTAAGGGTTGAATCTGTGGTATGGTATTGACATTCCCTTGCGTGTTGTTTTGAGATACTTAATCTGCATTGCTTTGTGTGATGATAGGCACACTTGTGGTACTCATGAGTATGGATGAAGAGGGATGTCCTCACTATGTGGAGGTCATTATGGAATAAAAAATATCGAGAGGTTTGTATGGTTGTTTAGGATCTTCGGGAATAGGAGGAGCACCAAAGGTAGGTGTCCAAGTGCTCGTGTGAGATGGAGGATTGGTTTCAAGTGTACCCACAAGTGTGCACTAATTTCAAATGAAAGAGCATGACCAAATTCTTTAGCAAGGCTTGTTGCAATACTAGGAATGTAGGTTTGATGTAGCCCTAGTGAGGTAAATGGAACTTTGGCTTTCTCCATGATTCTCTTATGTTGCGATCTTATCTTTACCATAAACTTTGTGTCACCTTTGGGAGAGTTGTGTTGTGATTTGTAATGTTTGAACTCTCTAGTTGACTCAAATCTAGGTAAAAGGGATGCTCTAAGTCTTTTTGGAGCAATTATGATAATGGGGGACGAAAATATGGGTGATGTGGAGAGTGATTTTTGCAAACATTTTGGGACAACACTTTTGACTTAAGTTTTATGTTTTGATGTTGGGATAAAGGATGTTGACGAACTTGTAAATATTTAGGGTAGACTCATGACCTTCAAGATAAAATAGTTCAAGGATGATAACTAACTTGTCTAAATTCATGGAAAAGGATACATTTCACATACAAAGTAGCCAAGTTAGGGGTTGGTTTTGATTGATGTTTTAAGTCAAAAAGTGTTGGTGTATTCAAAAATTTTGCAAAGTTTGGTGAGATGAAGGATGGCTTTTTGATGAAGGGGTGGATGAAATGTTTGATCCAATGTTGACCTAAATTGAACCTTTGTTTGACAAGACCAAGGTAGTGAAAAATATGCTATACCTCTAGAGTTTTCAAATCATAAAGACCCAATGATTTAGAAAAGTTGTTGATCCTCAAAAAGGCGAGGGCTTTGGTTCATAAAGAACATATACATGTCTAGATATTTCCTTAGTGCGCATTCATAAAAGTTATCAAAAATTTGTTTATGTTCTCATAGAGTGCCTCAATGCGGTAGTTGATTGATTTTTCACTACGATGCCTAAGTTTAAAGTGACGACCAATAGACCTTCTTTTAGGGATCCTAACTTTGTGTGAAATCATCTAGAAAAGTTCAATTTTATGGAAGAAAGGAGGATATTTATTGCCAGAAGAGTGGTGGTAATATGGGCCTTCCAGCCTCAACATCAACTTGTTCCTCTTATTCATCTAATATTGTTGTTGCATAATTTCTCCATTGGGTAGGTGTTTCTTTTGTTGAAAATGCAAAGTTTCTCAAACTACTAATGAGATCATTTTGTTCTCTGTTAATGAGTTCAAATTTTGGTTGAATGATAGCACCTACAAGATCAATTTGTTCAACAGGAGCAATCGGTCTCCAAATAGTCATGTGGGGTTCAATTTTCAATTTATCTTGCTTAAGTGAATTTATTTTACCACTAACACTTATCTTCATTAAGTTTTCAAACTGAATGTTTATGTCAAAAACATCATAATTTTCACAATGCCCATTTTGTGAGAATCATGAGGTTGAAGCCATAATTTCCTATGTTGTCTTTGGAAAATATGGATTGAGATATAATTCAAGATATTTAGAAATCTCTAAGGATAAAATCCTTAGGACAAGCAGTAATATCAAGGCCTTTTCAAAAGGTATCCATATTTAAGCCAAAGTGTTTAAAATTTTGAGGAAGATAGTGAATGTTTGTTTTGTAACATTTTGGAACCAAGAAATGTATCAAACTGACTCACAATCATTTACAACCTAGGTTGAAATGTCCATACTTGTTGAGCCCCCACTTCGATTTCTCCAAACACTAAGACATTGTAAACAATTAGAGATTTGGCGACATTGGCTCCCCTCCATGACACACACTTCTTGGGACCACCAAATCTCAAAATCCTAAAGATCCTAAGATCCTAAGGATTTTTTTGTTTCAACAATGAATAGTACAAATGTGGGGTGTCTTCAGAATGATTGTTCTTGCACCAACAAGTATTAAGTATTTTGGTTTCTAAACAATGGTTCATAATAAGGGCTTTCGTTCAAGGTGGCCATACACGTGGCAAGATTAGTTCAAGATTATGGAGAATCAAGAGGCCTCCTAGTCCCTTCCTAAGAAGATATTTTGATGTACCACACGGGTACTATGGGTGACACTTTTCGATATGACACATCCACACCTATTGTTTATGACTTTAGTCACAAACACATTTTTATATAGCGACTTGGAAGAGCTTGGCTTTAGCTCATTACTGCTTGGGTCGTTCCCTCCTTTTGAAGCGGGGAGGCAGGCCCTCTAAAGATAAACAATAGCAAGGAAGTATATTTGTAGTTTGATCATCCAAGTTCACATGAAATGAGGAGAGAACACACACCATGCCTTTTCCCTACACTAGCATGCGGCTCATTTTTAATCCAAATCAAAAGATGTAGGTGATTATACAAAGTGTTAAGGAATGTTTCTGTAGACACTGAAAAATGTCCTAAATGATGCCATACACTTAAATCGGGTTTATTAACATCATTTCCTCTTTATTCATCCTCTTTTCACTTAATTGATTGAATTAGCCTACCTAATTAATTAATTGCATCATTTTCATCTATTTAGCCTAATTAATTAAATTAGGTTAATTCATCTCTTTTTGCACTAACACTTCAACTCATTAAATTAAATAGATCAAAATATTTAATTTAATCTCCTAAGTCATCTTATTTAATTAAATAACCCTATCTTATTTAATTAAATATTATTTCACCCCTCCTTTATTTATTAAATCATCTAATTTAGTAAATATCATCTAATTTCTCTAATCCCCTAATTGCATAAATTAAACCTTGTTTAATTAGAAATTAAACTAATTATTCCTCTAATCAAAGGGAATATTCCCATGGAATATTCTTTATCCTTTTTGCACAATTAAAACTTTGTTTTAATTTATAAAATTAACCTTTTTCTCTCACCCTAAAGGAATATAATAAGGAATATTCCCTCTCCTCCAATCAACTCACTTAGCTTCAAAAGCAAGTTAACCCTTTACCCTTCTAAACAAGTTACCTTTGACCTGTGTGAGTAGGTCAACAATGTGTTTTTTTCATGCAAGTGTGAGCCCTTGATTAAATTTCATCTTGCATTCTCAACCATTGATGAGAATCCATGATCCCATGCCTTTCATCCTCTTCATCTTGAACCATTGATTAATATTTTTGATCTCAACCATGTGTTCTTCATTTACTCTCCTATAAATAGATCACTATTTGGAGACAAATGGATCCATCTTTTATTGTAAACTTATGTTGTTAAATTCACTCACATCCATACTCTCAATTTTGACACATTTAGCTTACTTTTAGTTTTTTTTAGCTGCATAATAGCTTCAAGATTTCATTAATGGCTTCCATGCATCCATCCTAGTTTGTAAATAAATTAGGGTTTTCATCTTTTAGCTCATTTTTAGCTTAAATTATCTTAGATTAGCTTAGTTTAGCTTATAAATTGCATAATAAAATCATTTATAGCATAAAATCATGGTAACTTAGCTTGCATCATGTTCATTTTGTGCATAATTTAGGTTTTTTATACATCAAAAACTATGGTTTCATCAATTCTCTTGCATAGAATTGATTGAGACAAGCTCACTATCATGGGATTGGGAAAGGGTCATTGGTCCACATCAACGTGACACCAATTCCACAACAAGATAAAGTTTCAATAGATTAGAGTAGATGTTTTCTTTAAAGCTTTCATAAACTTAGCATGTTAGGTTTTTGATAAAATGTTTACTTTCAATTTTGATTGATTGATCTTGTTGAGATTCGAGTATTGGTGACTCCATTATGCTTTGATTCTTCATGGATCAAGCATAATTCAGCACATATCAATATTTTGCATTGACAATTTATGTTTCTCAAGATTATCGAATGGCATGAGAGAATTGCATACGCACTCAATAACAAAGATGTAAATAAAAACACAAAAAAAACTCATTAATTTTAACCCCTAAAGCTAATATGTCTTCATTTTATGCACTGAACGAAATGTTAAGTTTCCTTGTTCAATTTTAAAACCCAAAAGACAATGATGAAATGAGGGTTCAATTTTAGTCCCGGATACACAACCATGTTAGGTACCCATTTATAATGCAAAAAAGAAATATCTCACAATCGGAGAAAAAGAGAAAAACCATGTGGGAAAAAACCCCTCCAAAAGAGAGAAAAGAAATAAAAAATGATGCATGGATGGAGGACTCAATCACACCTCCCAAGAACTACATACATCATATATATAGAATCAATGGCCCCCCCATAAGAGGGAAAGAGAGAGACTATATAGCCCCCCCCACAATGTGTAATCACCTGTAAAAATGGTAAGTGTCTGAATAAAAATCATGATCCAATGTCAACAAACAACTTGTCAAAACCAAATACAAATGTAGGTATGCTTCCCAAAGAAGCATGAAAATTTATGATGGTGTCTCTAAAATCTACTCATGTGTTGCCAAGACCTTGGAAAATGATGCTACAAACCAATTAGGAACATTCCCAATCACAAAAGAAGGTGAAAAAATAGGTACCACTGGAAACTAATCCTAAACAATATCCAGAGACTGAAATGGGGTGACAACAGTTGTACCACAACTATCATCAAATAGGAGGGATATACCCTCAAATGTGTCCTGCAAATCTAAAATGTGAGATTCCATGAACAAGAAAGCAATGTCTGACAAATAAGAATCCCAATCAAGAAGACAATCAAATACTAGTGATTAATCACTAGATGTGCACAATGAATCATCAACACAAAATGAATGGTCCTATAGAATAGGAATGATGGAAGTCTCAATCAATGACTCTGCACAATGAATCACTGAAGGTGAAGGTACATCAACTATATCTAATAGAGAAGAAGAAGCATATGAAGAATGCTCACCATCCTCATCTGAAGACTCAAAGTAATACAAAACTTCAAACTCCTATAGAGTAGCATGATCATAGGGTATCTGCCTAAAAAATGAAGAGGCACAAGACAATCTAAAACAAGATCATCTGGGAATGGTTGAATATCAGGATCTCCATGTATTTCCCATATTTTAATCCAAATATTATATGGAAACTCAAAATTATCAATAACATCTAAAGTGGCATCATTAGTATGCATTGTAATAACTCCTAGGAAATGATCCCTTTTGCAATTCCATGCAAACTTCTTACTATCAGTACTAGGAAAGGGAACAAGATTATATAGGTATGGAAAAAGATGAAGCCATCTCAAGTGCTTCAATATACCATCTCTCCATTGTGTATAGTTTCCCCATTCTAACATAATCACAATAGGATGTAAAGAAAACCCCATAATCAATTGTGACAAAACTCCAAAAATACAGAGACAATAACCTTCAACAACAAATAGAAACTCTCAAATATTGCAAATGAAGGGAGACCAATATCGAATTTCAATAGAATAAAAGCACCACAAAATAGAAAAATATGAGATAAATTCCTCAACCATTACAAAGGTAACTAAAATACCTTTCCGTTGTGGTTTGTGAAAATAACCTCTGTTTGCAAAAGATATGAAAAAGGGCCTATAGAGGCACTTTCAGAATCTTCTAGAGCTTTTAGTGCATCATACAATCACGTTCATCCTCAATAGAAAAATAAATGGGCCCAACCAATCAGGCCTCACCACACCACCAACATACCAAGTTCAATATGGCACAATCACCAAGCACCAATCAACACATGCAAGAGACAAGCTCTTCACAATATGTGAGTCTTGCTCACAACAATAGAAGGCATTGCAATGCTATATAAAGGGAAAAAAATGAACCACTGTTGCCAATTTTGGATAATGCTTCCCAAATAGCACTTCAAAAAAGCTACAAATAGGCCTACCTTCAAACCCTAATTTAATCTTGCAAACTTTACAAATTTTGGTTAATAAAACACCAAATGGAGGAATTGAATCAACCTCACCCAAATTACCGAGCTTTCAAAACAAGATGGGGTCTCTTCACTGGTATAATGTGTTTCCACACAAGGAAAGTGAGCTTTGAATGGGATTTATGACCTTCAAAGAAAAAAAGTGCCTCTGGAGGGTGGACTGCAGAATATGCATCAACAATACAAATCGTAGTCCCCAACACAAATTGACGTTGCTTCTTCCTCAACAAAAATCAATAAAAAAATGCCTACTAAAGAAATAGAGATTCGACCAACTTTTCATGCCAAAATTTGTTTCTCCAAAGAGAACACATGTCTTCTCAGTAGGAATTGCACCACTACATTGAATTTGTAGCCTCCTTCAATAGAGAGAAATCATCCTTCTCTAAGCAAGGCATAGCCTGCCAAAGGCATTCGTTTTCTGTCATGAGAAATTGCAGGTACCCTTCAAACACCAAAAAAAATGTCACCTCAGGTGAAGAAAATCGTAGCCAACCAACAAAATATTTTGGTAGAAAATTTTAACATGCTTCTTGTGGGCTTATTAGGCCTTCATAGAGAAAAACACCCAGCAACTAATTCACCTACAAAAAAATGCCTTACGAATAAGATTTCTCCAAAAAATCAAGCCCAGAGATAGAGAAATCGAGATTGATAAAAAATCATGCCTCTTCTTCAAAGGATAAAAACGCAGCCTCCAGATGACACCTTCAAATAGAGATGCTAGTTGGGGTTGGTGCCAAAGCAATAAAAAAATGTAGCCTCAAAAACTTCTACCACCTCTCACAGAGAAAAATCACGGTTGGCAATCCAAATCATGGCTATAAAACACCAACAACAACAAGAAAATAATCAAACCCAAATTTGAAATTTACAAAATTTTAAATGTCAGAACAAATCGATCTCAAAACTCTGGTGAAAACTCTCTGGAAGGAGTTGTAGTGGGTGGATCTGATACCATGATAGAGCGAATAACCCAAGATCATCAACTGCAGAAAACCTTCACGAAAGCAAGAGAGACAACACTTCCATTTCACCAAACAAGGAGTATAAAATATGAGATGAATATATTACACAATGTACAAGCTTATAAATCCATGAAAAACATAGATGGGTGAGAAACTTCCCAGCATGGGAAAAACTACCCGGGAGTAACTAAATGCAAAATTAATCTAAATGCAAGCCTAAGTAAACTTAAGCATAAATACAATTTACTCTAACAAAATCAAAGCATAACGTAGCCACCAATACTCAATCTTAAACAAGATCATTCAAACGAAGGTTAAACTAAGCATTTATTGAAACTAAATATTATGAATTGTGAAAGCATTTAAATGTCTACTCTAACCCATCTGAAACTTATCCCATTTTGGAATTGGTGTCATGTTGATGTGAAATGATGACCCTTTCCCAATCATGTGATTAGTAGGCTTGTTCCAATCGATTCTATTGAAGAAAATCGATGAAATTGTTGTGATATGTGGATGAAAACATGATTTATGCTAATTTGAACATGATGCAAGCTAAATAAACATGATTTTACTCTAAAAATGATCTAAATGTGAAAAAGCTAAGCTAATCTAAGTGGATTCTAAGCTAAAAGATTCAAACCCTAATTTATAAACAAGCTAAGATGGATTTATGGAACCCATTAATGGAAGATTAAAACTAATATGCAACTAAAAATGAACTAAAATATGCTAAATGTGAGTGAAGTATGAGTGTGAGTGTGAGTGAATTCAACAACATAAGTTTTCAATTGAAAGATGGATCCATTTGTCTCCAAATAGTGTACTATTTATAGGAAAGTAAATGAGAAATGAAGGGTTGAAATCAAAAATATCAATCAATGGTCAAAGATGAAAGAAAGAAGAGGCATGGATCATGGATTCTCATCAACGGGTGAGAATGCATGATGATATTTAATCAAGGGTTCTCATTCCTTCCAAACAAGCACACTTTTGAGCTATATAAGAGGTCAAAAGTTAACTTGCACAAGAAGTCACAAGCTAACTTGCACATGAAGCTTTGTGAGAATATACCTTTTTCAAATGATTGGAGGAGAGATAAAAGGATATTTTGCAAATTAAAACAAAGTTTAATTGTGCAAAAGAGGAGGGAATATTCCATGGGAATATTCCCCTTTTGGAGGAATGTGCAAAGGAGGAATATTCCCTTGCAAGTGGGGGGAATTAGATTAATTAAATAATTGCTAATTAAACAAGGGTTAAATCATGCAATTAGGGGAATTAGAGGAATAAAGTGATTTTCATTAAATTAAATGATTTAATGAAAGGGGGAAAGGTGAAATGGAATTAATTAAATACTTAGGGTTATTTAATTAAATAAGATTACATAGGGAATTAAATTAAATCGTTTGATCTATTTAATTTAATGAGATGAAGTGTTAGCGTGAAAGGGGGTGAATTAACCCGATTCGATGCGTTAGGTTAATAGAAAAAAATGATGTGATTAATTAATTAGCTAGGCTAATTCAATTAATTAAGCAAAAATAGGATGGATTTCAAGAAGAAATGATGTTAGTATACCTAATTCGAGTGTATGATATCATTTAAGGACATTTTCTAGTATCTACATAAATGTATTAGAATCAACTTAGGTTTTATCTAAGGCATTTTACATTATATTTCTATAATAAGGTGATGTATCTATTAATTCCTATACAAATATCTCAACTTAAGTTCTTTATATTTATTGAATAATGTCACACTATTTTATTATTGATGTAGCTTGAGGCACAAGAGCTAAATTAAGTACATTGGTTGGTAAGATAGGAGGTGGAAGATTTAAATCTTGTTCTCCTCCTAACATTTGATCATTGTACCCATAAGATTATATTCATGTGAATTTGGGGTTGAATAAAAAGAAGGTTTATAATGTCGATGCTTAGGTTTTCTAGTTACCAAATCCCTAAAGCTAGTCATTCTTTGAGAACTAAGGGTGTCAATCTCAAAGCAGCAAGCCCCTAACTTATGATTAGGAAAGGAAACAATAGATGAATTTATTGATATTGGGTAATCTCTCCTTCAATTTGAGCTCATCTAGACCCAAGGGGAATTCTGTAGAGGGTCCCTTAAATGATTGATAACAAAGAAATATAGAAAAATAGAAAAACTTATATAATAGTGTGTAATGTACGCTTAGTCTTAAAATTTATCACTAGACCAAAACTAATCTACTGCTCATAAGACCTATTGTTAAGCTCATAAATACATCACTCCAAAACTATAGGATGTGAGTATGCAATACATGATTATCTAGGATAAAACCTTCAAGGATCACTATGGATATTTTCTTGAACGAATCATTGAATCATGAGATGCAAACAAACTGCATCCTACTCCTAATCTACTAGTGAATGAAGTTTTTAGTTTAGGTGCATGGTGGATTATTACTTCTAGTACCATTTCCTATTCATTGGATTATGGAGTCATAGAATACCATGATATAAAAAATATCAAAATCATAAAGGAATATAATATATGAATAAATATACACTACAAAAAATGATATCAAATTGTAGACACTGAAAAATGTCCTGAACCTACAAGCAACATTTTCTCACTAATTTGAGTCTTTCCAACATAATTAAATAATTTTTAATTTTATAATTATTTAAGTATTTCCTAATGTCACTATTCTTCTATTAAGTAAATAATTTTTAATAATTTAATTAATTCATTTTATCTTTATTCCTCTTTTGATTAATTTAAATAATTGTTAATTTATTTAAATTATGTTGCTAATTAATCTCTTTTCTTCTATAATTAAATAAATTCTTATTTTTTTAATTATTTATCATTTCCCCTTAGCTAAAATTAAACAATTTTTCCAATTATTTAATTATTTTCCATTCCCTCCATCCAATATTAAATAATTGTTTTCAATTATTTAATATTTCCTTTCCCTCTTTTCTTTTATATAGTTAAATAATTATTTTTAATTATTTAATTGTTCATTTTCCCTCTCCTAAATTAAATACTTGTGGCAATTTTTTAATTTACCTATTCTTATTTAATTAGGATTCCTATAAAAGAAACCTATCATTCTTATTTCAAGGTTAACCACAATCTTTGAAGTTTTGCTATCATCTATCTTGAGATCTTGCTACATCATCTTTATTGAGGTTATCATATATCTTGCATACTACGAATCTGAGAGCAAACAAAGAAAAATGGAGAAGAGTAATGGAGGAAAATCAACTTTGGCATAGAAATTGAGGTTTTATTTATTTATTATTGTGTTTTCTATTGACATTTGTGCTTCATTGCTAGATTAGGGTCATTATGGATTGAATTTAGGTAGTTTTATGGTTTCTATTGATGCTTCATGCTTTCTCCCAATTTTCCTAGTCTTACAAATTGGTGAACCTGACATGAACTAACTGGATTTTATGAAAATTTTGAGAAATGTTGAGTTTTAGGAGGTATGATGCAATCGTTCTATGCAACGACATAATCATTCTGTGCAACACTGTAATTTTTTAGTAAAACACCACAATTGTTGAGCCCTACAACGCATTTGTTACATCTAGAACCATAGTTGTCTATTATAAAACTGCATTTGTGATCCTATGAGTTGCATCTGTTGTGTGACACATTTGAGGTTTTTTGCATTGCATTCATCATTTCTAGCACCACATTTGACTGTAATTTTGCAAATTTCATAATTACTTCATTACTATTGTTTCTGGTCATTTTACATGGTTTTGGTTTTTTTTTGACATCTTAACAGTGAGCTTACACCATCTGCATTATTAGATTTCTTATATTTTTCAAAATTTTGTGTGTTTTAGGTCTAGATTTGTGTGTCGCATATGTTCCATAATATGTCACAATTGTTAAATTTTGTGACACATCTGTGAACCGCAATCGTTGTTTGAAACACTATATTTGACCCTTCGTACACCATATTTGATTGTCAAGAAAAAAGGGTGTAAAATTGAGTTTTTCATTTTTATTTTTTTTGCATTCAATAGGGCACAACTTTTTTGGTTACTGATATCTGATTTTCAGCTGTTTGGAAATCGTTGGGAGAATACTTTGAATTAAACTACTAATCCAATTTCTTGCAAGTTCCATAGTGTGTTTGTGATTTTTAAATTAGGAACATTTAGAATTGGCGCTTAAAAAGAACAAGTGTCTTCTGTGTTTTGTGCACTTGCATGCATGTGAATCAGTTACCAAAAGTGTTTGTATAAAGTATCCTCTCCCCTTGTGCTACGTGTGATTCTTGGGTGATGAGAAATAGCGGCACTATATTGTCTTAATTTTCCTCTCCCCTTGCACTATGTGTGATTCTTGGGTGATGAGAAAGAGAAATACATAAGATTTCCCTTTTTTTATTTTAGTAGGGGGGCTGCATGTGACTCCAAGGTTGACCTCTAGTGTATATACCTCCAGTACACTATATAAAAGGGAAAAAACCAAAAGGTGATCTCAATCCACTTGTGCCCTAGGGGGTGGGCCTTATGGTCTTGGGTGATTCTAGATGGGGGTTAGAGACTTTAGTATCCCATCGCTACTAGGTCATGGTGTTCTTTAGAGTTCCTCCACTATGAATCATTTTTTTAGAAGCCTAAGACCTTTTGGCCATTAGCTATTTGTGGTCCATCATGATAGCATCATCACAAGAAGTTACCATGTACATTTCTTGATTGAGGTGATTCAGTTCCTTGCTTGGATTTCATCCTTTCAAGGTGAGGGGTGTTAAGGTGGTACATGACCTTGGCATGCCCTAGTTACCCACTCTATTTTCTCATATTTAAAAACACCAAAAGGTGTGGTAAGCCCATTATAGTAGACAACCCGTTACTACTAGATAAGTTGTTCTTGCTTAAAGTTTTTTGAACCAAGGCTTAGTGAGACTTTTAGAATAAAGCTTGTGAAATACTTCATTATCTAAGAGTCAAAGAGTCAAAATAGCCAAATATGTATTCTAAGTGTTTGTTGTGTGAAACAAAGAAAAAAATGTATGTGTGTGTGCATGAGGGTTTCAATGATCGAATGACCTAAAGTTCTGAACACACTTACTCTTTCCCTAATTTCATTAGAAAAAGAGATCTCCCAAGGATATGATGACTTTCAACCTTTGATCCATAATAGTGGTTTACAATTTTTGGCCAAACTGGACACTAAAATTATTATTTTTAACTAAATCTTCACATTCGGCACCTATAGCGGCTAAACTATGAGGAATTTGAAGATGGTGCAAACTAGAGTCTCATCAAATTTTGTCTGTAGATTCTAAAAATATTTTTTCCAAAATTTTTGGAATCAAATTGCACTTCTTTTTCCATCTCCCACGAGAATTGATTTTTTCAGAAAACAACATTTTAAAAAGTGACACACATCGTATAACACAACTTTTTTCCATGAAGGATAAAATTCTAATTCTTTCAAATTTAGATTTGTAACTCTAATATCTAGTGCTTCCACTTGGTTAGATAGTTTTTATGGAATATTTTTTCCTTAATCAAGTTTCAAAGTCAAACAAATTACAATTCATACACCGATAAGCAGCATCTTTTTTGTATATGTCAAAATTTTATTTTATTTTTTTTTGTTGGATCAAGGACTTCAATATATGGTGCACTCATATTTTTCAATTTTTTTTTTGATAATATTCTATTTTTCCACATGTGAAGAACATAGAAATTCATTTTCATGAAAAACCCTATGTTTAATAAAACTTAAAAAACAAATACATAACAAAACCAAAACATATTAAAATTATATTCATTGGATAGTTTGTTCGAGGAATACCATAATCATTTGAAATAATTTTAAATGAATTCATTTGATCCCCCAAAATCTAAATCAAAAGTGATTTTTTATCATCATTTTGATAGGTGTAAAGGAGATGCATTTATAGGTATGGTTTAAAGCTAGCGAGGTTCTATCCAAGGGGGTTTGATCTAAGGTGATTTGATCAAACCCTCTTCAATTGGAATCCTTAAAATGGAACTTTTAAGGCTTAAATCATTATATTTTCTAAAAATATGTGATTTCTAAAATTGTTCCTCTCTGAATTGTAAACCACTATTATGACAAAGACTTGAGAGTTCAACCCTATTAGGAAGGTTTGTTGTTTTCATATGATATAAATGACTGATTGGCACTTTTGGGAGATAATTTCAAATGCATTAACAAACTAAATTGCATGACCTAACTCTTGAAATGTAGAATATTATAATAGTAGAAATGTAAATAGTAATTTGCATGCAGATTTGAGAAGGGTGGAATGGTGTGCACCTGGCCTAAAAACTAAGTTTTGAGCTCTATAGCAAGACTCATTCACCCAAGGTAAAATGGGTCCTTGTGTCCCTTTCTCAAACCTCAAAAATTATATATGTAGCTCTCTGTCTGCACTCTGCTTCTGTACCTACAAATATTGACTTTCAGATTTGGACCTATACCAAATCTGCAAAAGAAAATGTTGTTTGTGTGTATGGGGGTTTGACTTGGTCAAACCCCAAGTTTGGTAAGTAAACCTTGATGAATGATATAGATCTAATAAATGACAGTGTGTGCAAGCACTAACCTTAAGTGCATCTAAGGTTGTTATGAGCTAATATGCAAAGAAACCTTGCTCAATTGTATTAGAGCATGATTCCTATATGTCAATGATAAATGATAAAGATCCAATTAGGGAGAATTCAAAACACCCCAATAGATCTAAAATATGATAATAACTTGTTTTAGGTTTCTTTTTAGAATGGATATTAAAGATTGAAACACTAGGAAACAAGTCATTAGGTTAAGGAAAATGGCCAAATGCATCATGATCCACCATAGACATCAACCTTCAATCATGAACAATGTTTGATCAAATCTTTGAAAAAATGAGCTTGAAGACCTGCAAATACAAACAAAATGTTGCTCCATGAATTCAAATTTTATTTCTTGAATTTTCTATCCTTGCTCTTTAAAATTTCTATTTTCTTACTTGTCCAAATCTAGTTTGAAATGATGAAAATACTAGGATTTATATGTTTCTTCTCTAATTTCCTGAATATTAGATCTCGATAGCTAACATTTGAAACTTGAATTTGAGACTTTAAAATACAGCCAAAAAAATCTTTAAAATTTGGTTTTGGGACTTGAAGGGGACCCATTCACTCAAGGGCGAATAGATCCTAGCCTAAAAGTCTAGGACTAATGTGTTTCGAGGTCATTAATTAATTAAATACATTTACCCAATGCATGTTTTAATATCAAAAAACGATAAAAATGGGCCTTGGGATGCATAATAAAGGGAATTAGGGGCCTATTTATGAAGGGTAAAAGTGCATAAATTTAAGTTCACTAAAATAGGTCCAATGTAAGTGTGAAATTGGAGCATCACCTAAAAGGGAGTACATGTTTTTATACTACATTTAGCCCCCACTTTAGCGGCCATATGGCACTATGTTTATATGCAAGATAAATTTCAAAAAGTAAATTGTGCTTCATAAAAGAATACTATAATATTTAAACTACCATCATTCATTTGAAGTATAATCTAATGGCACTCATTATATTCTACAAGGTAAAATGTATCCATGATCTATAATTCTCATGGGACCCAAAATTTCTTTTGGATCGTTATCATGGGTACAATTTGTAGGAGTTAATGGCGACTCCCAATACTCCCAAGAACAATTTCTAGACCAAAATATCTTCCACAAGAGAGAAAATGGAAAGGATAACTTGCTATGATTATGAATACACAATTGATACAAATGTACATGAGAGGGCCTTCTCATAAAGGAAATGTGAGAGATAGCATTAGAAAATATTGTGATATGTATCTTAATCATATACTATGAGATAACCATCAAATGACCTAGGTAACCAATATTAAATCAAATTAAAAAAGACAAGATAGGATAAGATCTTATCTAGATAGTTAATACTTCTAGAAAGATACCTACAACCTAATTAAACTTAACATGTGAATAAGCCCCCTTTGTTAGGTACAAGACATTTGTATTCACACCAACACCCCCCCTAAGTGTAACTTATGGAGTAGATAATTTTGAAAATATGAAAAACATGAAAAATATTATTATGGGTCTTGGATAATAAGCTACCTTAGGTACCCATTTACAATGAAATCTCTCACAGATAGATAAAAGGAGAAAACCCGATGGGACAAAAATCCTCTCCAAAAGAGAGAGAACATAAAAATAAATATGATGTATGGAGGACTCAATGATACCCCCAAGGACTACATCCATCATGTATATACATACAATGACCCCCCATAAGAGGGAAAAATAGACACAAGATATCTCCCCCATAATGAACAAGCTCCAAATTCGATGAAGAATGCTTAAAAATAAAAAATGATCCAATTCCTACAAACATGTCTTATTTTGGGAAGAAACAAGTCTATAGGTAGATGAAGAAGCCACTCCATGTCAAACTAAAATGAGGAAGGATGAAGTATCAAAATATATGCCTCTAAAAGCTCATTAGGAGTCTCCAATCTTGATTAAGTCACAACATAAGCATGGTCAAACCCAACCAAGAAACATGACAAACTAAGGAAATGAGGAAACTCATAAATTTCAATTGCCAATGATAGTGAGGATAAAATAACAGTTATGTTAAAATTTTAATCAAAGAGGAGATACACCCCCTCAAGTGTGTACTCCACATTTGTAGTATGAGAGTCCACAAACAAGTTATAAATCCTTGTCAAATATTCATTCCACAAAGAAAGATCTCAAAAACTATGATCATCCTATTGAATATAAGCAATGATAGCTAAAGAAGAAAGAGGTGGAAGATTAGGAAGCTCAGAACTATTCTCTAGAATACCAAGGTTTAGATGATCAAAAATTTCCCCACAAATATGATTCACACTTTATGAATGAGTGTGAATAGTAGTCAAAGGAACATTATAATCAATGGAATAAAAATGAGAAAAGGAATACAAACAAGATGAATGATCAACCATCTTGATATAATGATATCTCTAGTCTCCAAGTCCCTTATGTATACTCTATCAAGAGTGAACTCAATTATTTTACCTTGTCCACTATGGGTGATTTGATAAAAAAAAATGAGATTAAATGACAAGGAACACAAAGAAAAACATTAAAATTTCCTTCTCCCATGTCAATAGAACCCTTCCCACATACCTTCATATATGTTTTGTTATCCATCAATATATTAGGTGACTTTCAAGGCTCAAAAGAAGAGAAAATTATCATAGATGATGTTATATGATGAGATACCCCTAAATCAAGAAGCCATATTCTAGATTCAAGACTTGTGGAGGCCAAGAGCACTTGTATTTTCATTTTTTGTAATATAGTTGTAGCTCCTAAATTCCCTAAATAAGATGATGAAGTTGCTACAAATTAAGATGTTGAAGAAGAAGACACTAGTGAGGGAAATAGAATATTATTATTCTTATTATTCTAAAGAAGGTGTGTTAGTTCATCAATTTGCTGATCATAACATCTATGCTCATCATGTCCTAACATTTTTAAATATGAACATTTTAAATTATTTTTAGATGAATTCTCTTTAGAAGAGGGAGAGGACTCGAGAGTGTTTTTTTAAGGTAAATCCTTATCTTGCTCATTATACTCTGGGTCCTTATTTTTCTTCTTACTTTTGTCACCTGAAGTCTTTGGATCTTTTGCAAGAAGAACATGATATTTGGAAGACCTTAATATGATCATGTGTGATGACCTTGTTTTTTCCATTGTGATCTGAGTTGAAAATCCATCAAGAGAAGGAATTTTAGGTGCATTTCCTAGGGCATCCATAGTAGTAGAAAATGTAGAAACAAACACTAAATAATCAAGACCAATCTTAGCAAGAATAGAAAGAACCAATTTTTCATCTTCTTTGGTGACCCCACAATAAGATAATTGTATTCTAAGAGAATTGAGCTTAGAGAAGAAGACTTGGATATTATCAATATATGAAGGATTATGACTCATAATTTCATCCTCCAACTTAAATTTTCTCATTTTATCTAGCTTACTAGAGAGACTCTCTAAGGTATTCCAAACATCATTAGGATTATTACAATATGCAACATGATATATAAGATCTAGACAAATGGAAAAAAATAGAATACCAAGGGCTTCATTCCTTCTATCAAACCATTTTTTCCCTTTTTGTAGCTCTTGTTGGTTCTAGATTTTTGCCAAATGTATTTTTTTAACTTCAATTTTAACAATAAAACCTTCATTGGTGATTTCCATTCATGATATTTATATGGATTTAGAAGTAAAAAAATTTGCAAATCCATGATAAAATCATAAATTACAATAGAGGAACAATAAATTACCCCTCACAATACATGAAAATGAAACCTTTGTGCTAAAGAAAATGCCATTTTTTTTTTTTGTAAATTTACAAGTTATGCTAAAGTACCAATTTGGCTTCAAACTAATTTTTTGAAATTCTAGCCAAAAATATATAAAAAATGCATTTATAAAACTTAAGTTCTCCTCAATACCTTCATGATGCTAGAAGAATCAAGAAAAATGGAATCCAAAGAAAAAATTGATGAGCTTGGAGGCTACAAAATCTGACTTCAAGCTAGAAAAATAGGCATCAAATAGAAAAATCTGAAGAAATAACCTCCACCACTAAAAAATTGACAAAGCTAGCTTTCCAACAATATTTCATTTGAAAAAATTTCCTCCTAGATTGAAATTTTTAGAATTTTGAAAAAAATGCCCTATTCAAGGGCATATGGGGACAAAAAATTTGGCCCTTAGGAGTTGATCCCTCTAGTACTAGTAGGACCGTGCATTAAATTATAGGTTAAAAAAAGGCTTTATAGACTATTTCCAATGGCAATGGTGCCATTGGGTGGAGTGGTCAGGGGTGGAGTGCCTCTGGCCATGCCACTCAAGGCTCTCAACCCCTCACACTGATAGACAACTGTGAACAAGGATAAACCTTGGTGGTAATAATACAAACTAACCACTTAATAAACTTTTAAAAAACTATTAATAAAAAACTTGAAAATGTACAAGTCGAGTATCTTGCTAACACATATGGGAATATTCCCATAATATGTCATCAACTTATTCTGTAGACTTGTGACCCATTGTATGATATGGATTTTGTACAATATGGATCCGTATTGTATGAATTTTTTGCAACTGAAAAAACCTTTGATTCCCTTAGACAAAAGTGTCTAATTTTGATGTTTTGATAGTCAATACTTAGGTTTTTAGGCCTTTCAGATGCAATGGTAGGGTTAGATTTGGCCTAAAGTTCCCTAAATATTTAGCTACCTTCTAGATCTGGAAATTGTAACCCTACTTGAAAACCTTGTAGATTAGACATAATATAACAAAAAATGATGAAAGGAAAGGAAAACCTAACTTTCTTTGACATTATGGATTCAACTATGAGATCCTTGAAACCCAAAATGCACCCAGCAAAATATTCAAGCTAAGATGAAACCCTCAGATTTGGGAAGGAATCTACAACACTAGAGCTTTGATACCATGGAGTTAATGGTAATTCCCAATACACTTAGGAATAGTCGCTAGACCAAAATATCTTCCACAAGAAAGAAATTGGCAAGAATAAATTTCTATGATTATGAATACAATATTGACACAAATTTACATGAGAGGTATTGCTTATAAAAGAAAGATGGGAGATAGGATTAGATAAGATTGTGACATGTGTCTTAATCCTATATTATGATACAACTATTAAATGACCTAGGTAACCAATATTAAATAAAAAGTAAAAAATATAATATAGGATAAGATCTTATCTAGATAAATAAGACTTTTAGAATGATACCAAGGACCTAAGTAAACTTAACATGTGAATAAGTCCCCCTTGCTAGGTACAAGACATTTATTCACACCAACACATTTTACCTTACAAAATACAATAAGGGACTTTAGATTAAATTATAAATAAATGGTGGAAACTAAATATAGGAAATATGGGCCTAAAGTAACTAATAATTATGATACAATCTTGGAAAATTAATATAGATTTCTAATATAACTTATAAAATTTAGGCAAATATGATCTAATCATGTATGGAATATTGTGGCAAATTTTTTTTATTTTTTTTTCATAAAATAAATGCTTTGGTGATTTAAATAAGACTAAAATAAAAAATGTAGCAATCCAAGTCGCATTACAAATTGAACTATTAGCTAATTTTTTATTCCCAAATTTCAACTATTAGCTAACTGTTGAATATTAGCCACTAAAAAAATTTGCTAACAAGCAAGTGAAAAAGGAATTAATCCAGGAGAAGATGCTACACATATAGCACAACAAAATGTTCAAGCTAATATTGAGGGTGGTAATTTCCAATGTAGAAGGCCCTTGTGGCTTGAGAGAGCAGATAATTAGACTTCACTAGCATCCTTGCCCATCCAAATCCATTCTCAAATGAGGTAAGAGTTTCCATAATTAAGTTCTATGGTAATAATGTTATGTCTGGTGAAGATCACCTCAAGGATTTTATGAATTTAATTGATGAATTTGACATTGAACATGAGTATGTAGTTATGAAAGTGTTTATGTGATCTTTGATTGATGAGGCTAGAGACTAGTATAGAAGTTTTTTTTATTCTAGTATTGGTTCCTAGGATAAATTTAAAAGGATTTTTAGAGAGAATTATGGTGACAAAACTAAACCTAGGTTTATAATAAATGAGTTCACTAGCATTAGCAAGTGCCTTAAGGAATCTGCATTATATTATAATTTTATATTTACCAAAGTCATGAACAAAATCCCTTCATATCTAAGACCAAATGAGTCTATGTGTTTTGTACTATATTAAAATTCCTATGATGATAAAATGGGCTAAGAGTTAAGGGACAATGGTCCTTAGACTTTAAGAGATGTGCACATTTAAGTTGCCATACACATAAAGAGTAACAAAAATATTTTTAAAGGAATTATAAATATAATAAATTAAAATAAAGGAAATTTTTAATCCAATAGAATATTTTTAAAGGAAAATATTACCATCTAAGACGAAAACCATGAGCACCAAGAGCATGCACACCAAATATCCAAGAGGAGACACAAGATTTTGTAAGGGGAAAAAAAACCCAATATTATGAAGATGGCATAAAGCCTAGGAATATTACAATAAAAGAAAGAGAGAGATAAAGCATAGAATGTTTCATGTGAAGAATGAGAGAAGCACCTCAAATAAATAGAGGTGATAAAGGAGTTTCATAAGTAACTCTCATGTCTATGCATTCCATCTTTCATCATATGTGTGAGCAATGTATCAAAATCCTCATAAGGAGGAGGCTACACCTAAGCCTTAATATTCCTCCAAAAATGAACTTTAAAAATGATTCATTCTCACACATGTGTGAGAATACTCAAATAAGACAAAATACTTGTAAGGATTCCTTTGGAATATTCCTACAAGTATTAAAATAATATAAATAAATAAATCATCTTCACCTAAGTAAAGATTAATTCTAACACCCCCTCTTAAGCTTTACTTGGGGAGTTTACATCAAACCCTTCAATAGTTTATAATATTATATTTATAATGATTGAGAAATTTATCTTAACAAAGAGGTTTGGTGAGAATATCTACAACTTGATCTTCACCTTTATAATACAAAAGAGAAATTTGTTTGTCTTCAATTTTCTCTCTAATAAAGTGATGAAGAACAATATGTTTGGTCCTTGAATGAAATATAGGATTATTTTGTAAGAAAATGCCACTTTTATTATCATAATATAAGGGAGTATGATCCTTTTGAGGTAGACCCAAGTCTTCAAATAGTATTCTTAACCATAGTTCCTCTTTAGATGCATAGGTATAACCTTTATGTTCAACTTTTGTAGAGAAAAGAGAAGTATATTGTTGCTTCTTACTATTCCATGAGATTGCACCTGATCTAAAAAAACAATAACCACGAGTGGACCTCACATCATTGGGATCACCTCCTAAATATGAATTAGTATAACCTTTTAAAAAAAAATCACAATTTGCATCATAAAACAAACCAAGATTAAGAGTTCCTTTAACATATCTTAAAATTGATTTTGAAACTTTAAAATGAGCTTGTTGTGTTTTATACATGTATCTAGAAACTAAACCAACATTACAAGAAATATTAGGTCTAGTAAGAGTTACATAATTTAAACTTCCAACTAATTTATTCTATAAAGTAGGATCAACAAATGGAGTTTCCATATCAACCATTAATTTAGTTCCTAATTCACAAGGATTAGAAACACAATTTGCATCATTCATTTCAAACTTATCTAAGAGATCTTTAGCACATGTATGTTGAGAAAGAAAAATACTTTTAAGTGTTTTTCAAATTTGCATACCCAGAAAATAATGTAATAAGCCTAAATCAGTTATTTGAAATTGCTTATTGAGTTGAGACTTAATATCACTAGTCAAATCATCAACATATAAAATAAGGATCACAATATCATTTTCACCACGTTTGATATATAAATTTGGATCATTTTTACTCCTAATGAAACATTGAGATTGAAAGAAAGAATTAATTTTAGAATACTATTCTATAGGAGATTTTTTTAAACCATAAATTGATTTCTTTAATTTGTAAACAATGTTTTCATTACCTTCCTTAATAAAACTCAAAAGTTGAGACATAAATTTTTCATGCAAATTACCATTTAATAATGTACTTTTAACATCTATTTGGTGAATATGCCAATACATATGAGAAGTTAAAGTAAGAACTAATTTAATAGTTGGCATCTTAGCTACTAAAGCAAATGTTTCATTATAATTTAGGCCTTCCACTTGGGAGAAGCCTCTACCAACTAATCTAGATTTAAATTTTTTAATCTCATTATTTGCATTAGCATTAGTTATATATAACCATTTGCATGAAACAAGATTCTTTCCATGAAGTAAAGGAACTAGATCCCAAGTTTGATTAGTAATTAATGTATCATTTTCTTATTGTGTAGCCTTTTCCCAATGAGGTTGATTTTTATCTTGTTCATAAGTTTGAGGATCATTTGTATTAATAGCTTTAGACGCTTTAGACATCAAAGAATAATTACAATAGTTTTCCTTTCTAGTCTTAGATTGATTCATTCTAGCTAAAATATCCTCTATTCCTTGCATAATTTTTTTTAACCATTTAGGCTTTCTTTTAGATGTAGGAGTATCATTTTACATGTGAAGGAGTATAATCACTTGAAGAATAATCATGATGAGAAGGTTCAACATGTTCTTATTTACTATCAATTTGAATAAGAGGAGTATTAGAAGGGTTTATAGAAGGGGGATTATCCTCATTAACAAAAAAATTAGTTTCAGAATATTTGTTGTCTTGAACTTTAGAACAATCATGAGCACCATTTTTAGCAATGCATACATCTCTATCAATTTTAACTTTGTTAGTAATAGGATTAATAAACTCTATAAGCTTTAGAATGTTCATCATAACCAACAAAAATATGATAAGAAGATTTAAAATCTATTTTTTCCTTTTTTGTTTAGATTTATATACATAAGCAATTGAGTCAAAAATTATGCTTCCTACCAAACCAAGCCTCTTGAGGAGTTATATCCTTTAAGGATTTTGTAGGAGTCCTATTAATAATATAAGTAGCACAAAACATTGCTTCAACCCAAAATTTATAAGATATATATTTTTCATGTAACATACATCTAACCATTTCAACAATAGTTATATGCTTCCTTTCTACTACACCATTTTGTTTAGGTGTATAGGGAATGGTTAGGTCATGTTTAATACTAAATGAATTTAATTAACTATTGAAATCATTATTCACATATTCTTTACCATTATCATTTCTAATAATTTTTAGTTTAAAACTAGATTTCCTTTCAACAAATTTATGAAATTAAAAAAAAATATCAAGAATTTGATCCTTGCTTTGAAGAAGATATATCCAAGTTCTTCTAGAATAATCATCAACAAAAGTGCATACCTTGTTCCTTGGATTGATTTATTCTCCATGGACCCCAAAATGTCACTATATACTAGGTGCCACTTATGTTGTGCCCTTCATGCTTGACCTTGTGGAAAGGGCTCCCTATGCATCTTACCACTTGAATGCATCTTGTACATACAATTTTAGATGGAACAATACTAGGAATTCTTCTATCATTAAAAAGTTTTTGCATTAAGGCAATATTGTTAGTATTGATATGACCAAGTCCTTCATGCCAAATATTGAAATCAATGGTAGATATTAAAGAACATCTAGATTGAGAAAAATTCATAAAAATTAAACAAATTATCATTGTTTAATTTAGCATTAGCAATGACCTTATGATTTTTTTGGATCAAATACATAGCACATATCTTTATAAAATTTTATCTTGTAATCTTGAAAAATCTTAGCAATTGAAAGCAAACCGATATTTGTAACTTAGAAAAAGGGAACCCTAAGTTTAATGTGCAAAATCTAGGATTCAATTGGGTCCTTTTTCAAAGATACATTAGGATGCAAATCAACAAGGTGTTAAGATTGACTTTCAAGCATGAAGGTGATTCAATTAGACCTAGATTTGATCCTTTTGAGCCTTGGAAATGGACTGGAAATGATTTTCCTTAATTAGTTTAATTGAAATATATTCCCTAATATGAAAATTGCAAGAATCTGAAAACTGATAAACTAAAACAATGAATTGTAGGAAAATCTAGGAAGGGTAAAAGACTGTGTATTTATCATAAAAAGTTGAATCTAACATGCATAGGAGGGCTCATTCACCCAAGGGAATATGGGTCCTTGTAGGCCTTTTTTGAAACTCAAAACTTGATCCTATAGCTCTTTGTCTACTCTCTGATACGTACCCTACAAACCTTCATCTTCAAATTTGGACTTGCAATAAATCTACAAAAGAGATGGCACTGGGGGTGGCTATATAGGATTTTTCCTTAGTCAAACCCTTGTTTTGATATTTCTACCTCCATAAATAGCCAAAAATATGATAGAAAACAATGTGTGTTCCCTAACCTTAAGTGTTTCTAAGGTTGTTATGAGCTGAGAATGCATAAAACCCTACTCAAGTATGTTAGAGAAGGATTCCTTAAGAACATGACAAGGTCTACCTAAGATGAATTCAAACACCCTTAGTAAATATAAAATACAATGATACCTTCCTTTAGGCTGAAAGTAGGATGAAACTTGAAGATGATAACACTTAGGAAACAAGTCATTAGGTTAAACGAAATGGCCAAATGTATCTCCCAAACCTAGAATCCATTATACTTTTCTATTGGCATCAACCTTCAATCATGGAATATGGCTTGATCAAATCTGCAAATAAGCTTGAAGACCTACAAATTCAAATGTGTATGATGGAATGTAATAATATCTTTCTTCTTCCTTTTCTCCAAAATTCTCCTTAGACTACAAATGGTGAAAATACTAGGTATTTAGAGGCATTTCTCCAATTTCTTGAAAATTAGATCCTAATAGCTAACATTTACAAATTGAATTTTGAATGTTAAAATGTTAAGATCGACATATTCAATTTTGGGTCTCAAAAAAGTAGGACTCATTCACCCAAAGGAAAATGGGTTCTAGCCCTATTTTCCAAGAAATAAGGTATCGAGGAAAACAATTAGTTGGATGCATTTGTTCAATGCTTGCAATTTGTTGAAAAATGATAAAATAAGCCTCAAAATGCATAACTTAGGAGATTAGGGCCTAGTTAGGAGGTGTTAAAAATGCATAAATGCAAGTTAAAGTAATGAAAGTAAATAATGTCATCAAAAAAGGATATTGATAAGGATATTATGAATCATTCACAAATGGGAGAATTTTGACCCTAGTGTAGTCATTTGCAAAACCACAATGTTAGGAATTGCATTCTATAAAAATAATTTGTTAAGTATTCAAAATCATCTTGTAGCAAAAAAACATGTCAACTTCTAAGGAGAACCAAATTCGAGGTAGATGTATTCCCCCTAATTCCTCTTTCTTTATAGAGGTGAAATCATGGCAACAATCTAACCACATCGAATTGTTAAGCTTGGTGATGGAAATGCTTACAATAGGGTTATGAGATCATAACGCCAAATATCGGCATACACTAGATATGATCGAGGATGAAACTACAAATTCAACACAACATATGGCATCGTAATTGAAGTTCACTAGCCCCCATTATTGTGAATTGAATGAGATATGCTACTGCTAGGTTTAACTATATGTTATGGAAAAATCACCTTATAGACCATCATTTTCACTTTTTTTTTATTTGAAGATTTAGAGCGAGTTACCATTACATTGAGGAGCAAATATGTCAAGCCAACAACTGTATGATCCCTCGAGACTCAAGGTCTTTCAATTAGAGGTTGCATGATACGTAGTGACACTAATGTTGAGTTTTTTGTACCTTTTTCCTATAATTTGTTTTTGTATTTTATGTTGTTTTGATTTTTTTTTCAAAATACATGGTGTCCCTATCCAAGCTAGGTGACTATGTCCATTTTGGGCGACCCTATCCCAAAATGGTGCCCCTATCCCCAAACGGTGCCTCTGTCCCGGAATGGTGCCTATGCCTTGATTTTTATTATTGGAAGAATGAAGAAGAATGTCTAACTATAAATCTTTTGTGTTTTCATTGATGTCACCATGTTATATGTGTTACAACTGCAAGACTAAGTCATTTTTTGATCTAGTATTCTAGACCGGTATCTGAATTGGTATGTATTTTACATCCTTCAAAATTTTGGTCTGCAATCCTCCACGGTTGATTGTTGCTACTTGTGGTTTTTGGAAATGGTTTATGGATGTTGGAAGCATGTATGCTCAGAATCCCTCATGCATAGGTGCTCATATGGTGTATTAGCATTATTCTATTGATTTCATTTTTCTATTAAGTCTATCTCTAGCCAACCTCATGGATAATTGGTATTATGGTGAATTAATTTTTTTATGCGGATATATGTGTGACCTATCTTAGGTCTATGCTGACATGATGTAATGTGTTACACATTTTGATTTATTGTTTGGAAATATTTTATAAATGGTTGAAGCTGATAGTTATTCTTTTTGGTTGCATCTAATTAGGCCGACCTAATTGATGCTTATGAATGGATTAGATATATATATATGCCAGACAATTTTGAAGATTAAAAAGTGTGTGGTGTGTTGTGAAGTTACGAATGTGAAGAAGTGTGAAGATGATGAAGTGCGTTAAGTTAGTTTATTGAGCATCAGAAAAATTGAATCAACACTTGTTAGGTGCACTAGTACCAATTCATTTAGGTTGTAAAGCCACTTTTCTTTTCTAATCCTTTTATAGGTAGTGAGCCTCCTTGTGTAAGTAGTGAGATTTCGTATTAAAAAAATGGGTCCTATTCTGGGCAGTGAGCCTCTTGTATTTAGTTTTGCAATTACTTTATATTGTGAGTTACTCCTCACAATGGTTTTTCCCTTAATGGGTTTTCCACATAAATCTGGTGTTCATTATGTTAATATTGCTTTTTGTTATCTAAATTTCAATTTCAAAGTTAATAACAGAATTGAGTGGTTGTGAAGTTGATAAGTGTTTGAACTTTTGAATTTGAATTTGGAGACAAATGATTCACCCCCCTCTTAGTTGTCTTGTGCCTTTTAACAAATGGATGACAAAGAACTTCAGGCTGCTCTTGAAGATCTTGACAAGGTTGAAAGTGAAAACAGAGATTTGAGAGAAAATCTTGATGAAGTAAATGAATGTGTCTAGAAATTGAAAGAGAAATTGAAGAAATTCAAAGAAAGATATAGAGAAGTAAGTGAGCAATTGAAGCAAGCTAATGAAGAGTTTACCGAACTAAAGGTGCAAGTGGAGGAGAAGAAAATAATTGAAGAATGTCTAAATACTATGGTACAAAGAAAGACTGATGTATGCACAAAGCTTGAACAAGAAGTGGTGAACCTAAAGGCAGATTTGGAGAAAGCAAAACTCTATGAAGATAATTTCAAGATAAGATACACCAAACTTGAAGAGTTGATTGCAAGACAAAAACCTTCTAAAGACAAAGGTGGTTTGGGAATTGATGCCAGCAAAAGCTCTAAGGATAAGTAGACTCCAAACTTAGTAGATAATTAGAAGACTCAAGATAAAGGAAAGCATAATATAAATCCAAGGAACTTTGCTAGAAGACTACCTGTCAGACAGCCAAATGTGCAGAGGTATCCATATTTCAATGGTGTTTACTTTACATGTAATAAATTTGGTCATAAATCAATTAAGTGTAGAAGCATGGAAAATCAAAAATTTAGAGGTTTTCTTAGACACTGTTTTTCATGCAATAAATTTGGACATAGAGCTACAAAATGCAGATCTTGAGTGAGGATGATTAGTTGGGTGATGATGAATAGGTTTAATGGAGGAAGAAGGAATCAATATTTTAATGGCTATTGCTATACATGTAAAAGGTTTGGTCACAAAGTTAATCAATGCAGATCAAGGGTTAATGGAGGAAAAACTAATCACAAAAATGTTGATTGTTACAAAACTGGGACATATCTCAAGAGTTTTCAAAAGTAAGGGAAAGCAATCTAAACCGATGAAGTAGAATGAACTAGTGAAGGAAGTTGACAAGGAGGAGTTTAAGCAAGAGATGAACAAGATTTGTAGGAAGAAAAAGAGCCTGAGATGACAGATGTGTCTATTCCCTCATCCAGTGCAGATAATTCCTCTAGGAATTAGACCTAGCATGGTCTTAGGGGAGCATTAACAAATAAATGTACAAACCCTTTAGATATATGGTGTTTCAGACTATGGCATGAGGATATGATGTAGAAAATGAGTAAATAGAGGTTATACAAAAGAAACCAGAAGAAAAGTTGCAGAAATGTTCTCTTGCAGATTGATTTAGGGTTTATAGTGAAAAGAAATAGGGTTTTTATCAGCTTTTTGAAGAC